>CM077156.1:11057074-11178439 GCA_039583875.1 Platanthera guangdongensis
ATCTCAACACAACCAAAACAAGTGGCGGTCAACCCCGCACTTACATCCCTTCACAATACTACCCGTAGGAGACAAGCTCTAAGTATGGTCCACTAGACTCATTTCATTAATCAAAACATATCCATGGCATGATCTAATCATCTATATGACTCCCAAATGATGACAATGTAAAATAACGTAATGCGCATATAAGATCTATCACATCTCCTTTTTAGTAATATCATAGCTTAAACATGAAGTGCACCATATTCAATCTTTCAATTCCTACCAGTTCAATTCTTTTAAACAAGTTGGTTCACAATTTGGTAATATGAAATACGATTAATAAGATACTTCAATCACACAACAAATGATTAATCAAAGGTTCATCCAAGGCAAGTATCTTGCATTAATAATTCACCGAATAAAAATCCATTTTCCATTAAGCCCAGCATTTAGGCGCAGGTTGAATCTGGTCAGCAACTTCGACCGGAGATTCCCGAGGCTGCAGGAATCCGGTGAAGTCGTGTAACCCCTCGATGGAAAGGTATTTCCATGGACTACATCTTTCATATTCAGAGCTCAACCCGATTTGACATTATCCTACTTGAAATCGGACTGAAGTCCGCTGCGTACAGAACACAGTTCTGCATGCAGGATTTATTAAACACCATTTCGTTGGATTTTCCGTGGTACAGACTTCACGGAAGTCGTGCAACCACTCGTTGGAAGGTATTTCAAGGGCTTCAACTTTGTGTTTAGTCAAAAGCCCAGGTCTGACCATAACACACTTAAAAAAATGGTCACGAAGTTCGCTGCGTGCAGAATACAGATTCTGCACGCATCTTAAGGCGGAATGAACGGCATCGGTTCATCTTTCTCTCAAGGCGATCTTCCAAAATCATTCCAGAAAACCTCCTCCCTTATTCACCCTCAAGAGGCCAAAACCCTTCACGAAACCATCCCTTATCATCCATTGAAAAAGGACGTGGTTGAAGAGATCTAAACCTAAGACACAAGTCTTAGCATGGCCTTTCCTAGAAAAATCCTCCTCACCATCAGGACTCTCTTGAGTCGATGTCTCGCTAGGAAAATAACTATAGATCTAGCACCAAGGGAGAGGGTAGGAAACTCACATCGGCTCCAGCGGTACCACCATTTCTAGCCATGGATCTCGTAGTTATCCTTGGCGGCATTTTCCCTTTCACGGCGATGGCGAATCTCCTCCGGTAGGACTTGCTCCTGCAGTTTTCCCTCTCACAGGAGATCTCACAGAAAATAGGGGAGAAAAGAGAATGAAAACGGCTAGGGTTTTCTCTCCCCTATATATATAAATGTGACACGGGTAGGGACACGGCCGTGTTCCTTACCCGTGTCCTGCCTGGCGAAGCGGCAACGACAGTTTCCATGTCGGTTCAATACTTGACACGGGTAGGGGACACGCCCGGTCCCGACCGTTGTCCCTATGACACGGCCGTGTACTTGGCCGTGTCCTTGGCCGTGCACTTCTCGGGTTGCCTCTCGACACTTCTCGTCGAGCTCAACTCGACGCACACGGGTAGGGACACGGCCGTGTCTCTGCCGTGTCACTTGGTGTCGACACAGCTCGACGATCTCGACACGGGTCGTCGAGCTCAACTCGACGCACACGGGTAGACACACGGCCGTGTCCCTACCCGTGTCCCTGGTGTCGACACAGCTCGACGATCTCGACAACGGCTCGTCGAGCTCAACTCGACGCACACGGGTAGGCACACGGGCCGGTCCTACCCGTGTCCCTTGGTGTCGACACAGCTCGAGATCTCGACACGGCTCGTCGAGCTCAACTCGACGCAACACGGGTAGGCACACGGTCGTGTCCCTACCCGTGCACCTCCTTTTTACACTGATTCTCCATTCTCACAAGTCAGTCCATTCCCCTGCACTCTCAGGACTCAAGTCAACCCTCCTGACTCAAAACACACACACTAGGGGCCAGAGCGATTTCGGACGTTACATCTTCAGTGTTGATACTTGCTGAGTGTCGACACAGCTCCTTGTGTCGACACACATCTTCTTTGTTGAGACTCTGGCTGAGTGTCGACACATCTCCTTAGTGTCGACACTTGTACTTAGAATTTTTTGAACTTTGCTAAGTGTCGACACAGCTCCTTGTGTCGACACTTTCTTCAAGTGTTGAGTCTTCAGCTAAGTGTCGACACATTCTTTCTTGTGTCGACACTTATACTTAGTCTCTGCTGACTTTTGCTGAGTGTCGACACAGCCTCCAAGTGTCGACACTTTCTGATGTAGACACAGTTTCTCTGGGTGTCGACACAACTGCTAAGTGTCGACACTGCTTCACTGCACTCTTCTTCATTGAGTGTCGACACAGCTCCTTGTGTCGACACTTTCTGTCTGGTGTCGACTCTGCATCCCTGGTGTCGACACAATGACTCCAAGTGTCGACACTGCTTGTCTGGGTGTCGACACAAGTCTTCTTAAGTATCGACACTTTCCCTCTGGGTGTCGACACATGGACTTAGAAACTTTTTCATCTTTCCTGCAAATACTTAACCTGCACAAGTAAACTCAAAACACATCAAATACATTTTGATGTATATCATTGAGTTGGGTGAGGCTTCTTCAAATCAGGTACATTAGAACCAATGTACCCAACAATCTTCCCCTATTTGGAGAACTCATAACCCTTAGTCAATGATATACATCATTCATAATAAAATTACAAAATGATGTAAAGCAGGATTATATATCAGGGCAAACATAAACATGTATCAATCAAACATGTATACATAGACATTATCTCAGAACAATTATGAAATAAATTCATCACATAGCAAATTTATCACACAGCATATTGTTCTAACAGCTTTGTCATATTCATATTTCAAAAGTTTACAGAATGTTTAACATCAAAAGATTACATAGTAAACTTAAGAAAATTTCAATTATATTTCTGTTCAGCCTCCTTAATTACTATGTCCTTCCCAGATTGTACTTTGGCTTGTACTGAGGCTTCAGTGTCTTCAGCAGCAGGCTTTTTCCCTTTAAGCTCCTTCTTCTTTTGCTCTTCAGCTTTGATCTTTTGCCTCTCAAAATAATGATAAGTCTTGGGAAAGTACTTGCTAGACTCCTGGGCAGTAGGAGGTAGCTTTCCCATCTTGGCCTTTCTTCTATATTGGACTATGGCTTCTTGCCTTGTCTCATGTTTTCTCCATTCCAATTCAGAAAACCATTTATTTCTGTCTTGAATGTTATCTTTTGCAGCTTTCCATGCAGTTAAGATTATGTTTCTTGAAGTGGGGCTCCACTGCTCAAAGTCAGGTCTTTGTTCAGCTTGCTCCCTGAACCTCTTCTTAGACAATCTGGTTTCTTCTTCTTTCTGCAGAGCTTCTTGCATAGCTTCAGATACTGGCTGAACCACTTTTTCTAGAATAACCTTCTGAGTACCATCAGGTGGACTATACATGGTCTGGATATCAGCATGTACCATATCAAAATCTGGAGGAGGGTAGATGACTTGAGCCACTTCAGGTTGCTCCCCTCCTAGATATGCAGGATTAATCCCAGATTCTGCAACATTATCATCATCACAAAGAGGAGGATATCCAAGAGTAGCTCTGATAGAATTAGAAATCCATTTAGCATGATCAGAGCTGGCTTTGACTAACACTCTCTCCCCCTTTATGACTTCTCTAACCATGTGATCCCTCAGATCATCCTTTTGAAATCTTATTTGGGCATCCAAATAATTGACTCCATCTTTAAAGTAAGGTTTCAACCTTTGGAGTTTGTCAGTTATGAGCTTCTGAGAGTCTTGAATGGCAGTCTTAACAGCAGTTATTTCTTCTTGGAATGCTTTGTCAAATTCTGCTTTAGCAGTAGCAGTAGAAGTAGTCAATCCAGCAGCTATGTTCTGCATCTCAGTGATAATGGCATTGTGAGATTCTGTCAAATTATCATTCATCCTGATTTGACTTTCCAGTACATAGCTTTGCTTGACTTCAAGTTCATCTACTTGAGCTTTTATCTTTTCTTGATGAGTTGCAAGATAGACTACTGCATCCCACCCTTGTGGAAGCAGTCAGTCATTTCCTTTTTATTAAGATTCATTTCAACTCTTATAGACTTTATATCCTGGGCCAAATCAAACTGTAATGATTTTTGTCCTTCATCCACATACTTCTCAATGGCCTGCCTGTGCTCATCAAGCTTAATTTGCAGAGCAACCATCAGTGCACTGTAGTCTACAGATGGAGTTGGCTGTAGTGCAGGCTGTGGTGCTATGGTTTGCAAAGTCTTCTTATAACTCTGGCTCCTTCTTTTGAATACCTGAAATTTCTTTTTCTTAGCCCTTGCTGCCTCCTCATCTTCAGAGGCTGAGGTGTTAGCTATGTCTACCCTCTCCTTAGGTAGCTCCTCAACAGCTGGTTGTTTCTCAGGCTCTTGCCTTGCAGGTTCTTCAAGAATTATCACTTGCTCCCCCTCAACTGGAGCATTCTCCCCCTCAGCAGCAGTTTCTTTGTCAAAATCAGTTTGATCCAGGTTAAGGAACAGATCTTCCATTGTATATTCGTGTGGAGAATGGGCTGGAGAAACTCTTGGCTCATCAACCACTGGATCAGATACAACTTGAACTATAACAGATGTGTCCTCCATGACAACATCTGGTGGTAGACTATCAATCTGTGGTTGCTGATAAACATCAGACAAATCAGTATCCTCTATAGGAAAATTAAAAGCATTAAGCTCAGTGATTACCTCTAGAATTGTGTTTGTAGCTTGCTCACTTTCAAGAGGAGTGGGCTCTTCCACAACTAGTGGCTCCCCCTGGATTTGATCCTGGTGTAAGGGGCTACCCTGAGGTAGCTCCCCCTGCCTTTCAGCAACTACTTGTTGGGCTGGAGACTTCACAACAGTTCCAGTGTCTTCTTCATCAGGTGTGAAGACCACTTGCTCTTCACTACTAGAGCTGCTAGTTGACTCTTGAGCCACTGGGACTATCTTCTTCTTCTTCATCAGTGGAGTTTCCTTCTCAGAAGTTATTTTCTCAGGGGTTGGCATCTCCTTTGACAAAACCCTGTCCCATCTGGAAAAGATCCTCAAGTCCATTTTCCTCATGTGATTGATTTTACTGCCAGTAGCTTGACTCATAACTTCTGGTATAATACCAGCAAGTTATAGACTTAAGATCCTGCCCAACTTGGGCTTCTTTAGGCTTTCCTTAATCTTCTCAAAGATCACTACAGACCAGTCAGTTTTCAGGCTGAAGATTATCCTGGTCATGAGATTGAACATATGGGCAGATACCCTGTCATGCCCTCCAGGCTTACTTAAGATTACCTTGCCAACAATTTCAGAAAGAAATTTACCCTGGCTGTTCATCCCCCTTTTCTATTAAATACAGATCCAATTTTTAATTTTGAATCCAGTCCACACCAAGTTAAAGCTTCTTTGGTTTTAGAAGCAGTAACTTCTTCTTCTTCCTTAGTTCTTGGTAACTGTAGTACTTTCCTTAAACTTTTTGGAGAGACCTTTACCTTTTCTTCATGGACCCTAGACTTGATCTTGAGTCCAGATTCGTCTATTTGAGCTCCATTTAGGAATTCCAGTACTTCCTTCTTCCAGATCTTTGTGGGCTCAGAAACAAGAAATTCCAACCCCGAGTCTGCAACTAGGGTTATCACATTCTTGATTTCTGGGTCTGCATCACCAAACGCGTCGCGCACCAGTTCATAGCCTTCATTGACGTTCTCCTCGAGCTTTGGCGTCATTAGGGTTTGAAGAATTTGAACTGAGAGAAGAGAGGTGTCGACACACAAGTTTGGTCTCGAAACTTTTGAAAGCGTGTCGACAGACAAAGGCAAAATCCTATTTATACCTGTCTAGGTTTGAAGATGAAAGGGCGGGCAGCTAACTTAAATTGTGTCGACACTGTCAATAAGTGTCGACACTGACTTATAATGTCTCGACACCTATGTGTCGACACAAGTTTAGTCAACATCTATATGTGTCGACACTTGTTTATGTGTCGACACCACTTAACTCGACACATAGTCGAGTCTTTACTTAGATAATTCTGAGTAAAACCTAAGTGTCGACACCACCTTGGTTGTGTCGACACCTACTTGTCATGTGTCAACACTAATTTTCTGAAGTGTCGACACCAACTTCCTAGATGTGTCGACACCTTTTCACTGAAGTGTCGACACTAATTTTCTGTGTCGACACATATATCTCTGTGTGTCGACACCTTTTTACTTAGCCATTTCTATAAACTTATTCTAAGTTTATCATACCTAGTTCAATTTTAAACCTATTGAACTTAGTTTCTTCTAGGGGCTTAGTATACATATCAGCTAGTTGATTATCTGTTTTAACATATTTCAGTAAAATATCTTCTTTCTCTACATGCTCCCTAAGAAAATGATATTTTATTTCAATATGTTTAGTTCTACTATGGGAAACAGGATTATGTGCAATTGATATAGCACTTGTAGAATCACAAAAGAGTGGAGTTCTACTTACCTGAATTCCATAATCCTCAAGCTGATGTTGTATCCATAGAAGTTGAGCACATCAACTTCCTGCAACCACATATTCTGACTCTGTAGTGGAGATAGCCACACTTGTTTGCTTTTTGCTACTCCATGAAATCAGTCTTCCACCTAGGAATTGACAGGTTCCAGTTGTGCTTTTTCTGTCTTCTTTGCATCCTGCAAAGTCTGCATCTGAATAACCTGTTAGTTCAAAATCCTCATTTCTAGGGTACCAGAGGCCTAGATAAGGAGTGCCCTTTAGATATCTCAATATCCTTTTGACTGCTGTCAAATGAGACTCCTTAGGGCATGCTTGATACCTTGCACAAACACATATAGAATACATGATATCTGGTCTACTTGCAGTCAAATATAATAGGGAGCCAACTATCTCTCTATACAAAGACTCATCTACAGGTTTCCCTGCATCATCCTTGCTAAGAGACATACTTGACCCCATAGGAGTCTTCATAGTACTGGATGAATCCATACCATACTTCCTTATGAGTTCTAGGGTGAACTTAGACTGGCATATGGATAAACCATTCTCAGTCTGTCTTACTTGGAGACCCAAGAAGAACTTAAGCTCTCCCATACTACTCATCTCAAATTGTCCTTGCATTAGTTTTGCAAACTTTTTGCAAAGACAACTTTCAGTAGACCCAAATATTATGTCATCTACATATATTTGGACTAGTATTACTTTGCCTCTGGATTCCCTAAGGAATAGAGTCTTGTCTATTTTCCCCCTTGTGAACTTATTCTCAATGAGGAAACTAGACAGGGTTTCATACCAAGCCCTAGGGGCTTGTTTTAACACATACAATGCTTTCCTAAGTCTATAGACATGATTAGGTAGAGTTGAATCAACAAAACCTGATGGCTGTTCCACATAGACTTCCTCTTTTAGATTACCATTCAAAAATGCTGACTTGACATCCATTTGGTAAACTTTAAATCCTTGAAAGGTTGCATAGGCCAGGAACATTCTTATGGCTTCCAGTCTGGCTACTAGAGCAAAGGTTTGATCAAAATCAATACCTTCTTCCTACCTATATCCTTTTGCAACCAATCTTGCTTTGTTCTTAATGATGACTCCATGTTCATCCATCTTATTCCTAAAGATCCACTTGATGCCAATTATGTTGTGGTCTTTTGGTTTAGGAACAAGCTCCCAGTCCTTGCATCTCTTGAACTGATTCAGCTCTTCTTGCATTGCCTCAATGCAATGAGGGTCTAGGATGGCTTCTTCAAACTTCTTTGGTTCAACTTGGGATAGAAAACTGGAGTAGAGTGCTGCATTCAGGTTTCTGCTCCTTGTTTGTACCCCTTGTCTTGGATCACCAATGATTTGTTCTGCTGGATGATCTCTAAGATGCCTATTGGCTGGAGGCATCCTGACTTCAGGTTGAACTTCTTCAGTTTCTTCATCTTGCTGTACTCCTTGAACTTCATCTGCATTAGGTACATGTAGTACTTCCCCTGGACAACAACCACTGTCTTCTACTTGTTGTCTTGCAGTAGGTCTTTCATCTATAGTGAGCTTGTCCAACTTCTCAGTTATATCTGTGGGGCTGCAAATACTACTATACAACTCATTGTTAATAAGTCTAGTTTCATCAAATACTACATGTACAGACTCTTCTACAACTTGTGTAGACAAGTTGTAGACTCTATAAGCCTTACTGTTGTTGCTGTACCCAACAAAAATTCCCTCTTGGGACTTGGCAGCAAACTTATTCAAGTAAGACTTTCCATTGTTAAGTATAAAGCACTTACAACCAAAGATCCTGAAGTATGATAGGTTTGGTTTCCTGCCTTTCACAACCTCATAGGGGGTCTTGTTGAGGCTTTTAGTTATGGTAGCCCTATTAATAACATGGCATGCAGTATTCACTGCCTCAGCCCAGAAGTATTCTGGTAGTGATGTATCACTTAATAGGGTCCTACCAGCCTCAATCAAGGTTCTATTCTTCCTTTCAGCAATGTCATTTTGCTGAGGTGTTCTTGGTGAAGAAAACTCTTGAAATATCCCAAATTCTTCACATAGTTTTGTCATGCTATCAGACTGAAATTCAGTACCATGGTCACTTCTTATCTTGACCACTATACTGTCTAGTTCATTCTGAATTTATTTGACAAAACTATAGAATACACTAGGTGTTTCAGATTTCTGTCTTAGCAAGAACACCCAAGAAAACTTTGAGTAGTCATCTACAACTACAAAGGTATAGACCTTCCTACCTAGGCTGTGAACTGGTATTGGACCAAAGAGATCCATATGCAAGAGGTATAAATACCTCACAGCATCTTTGTTTTCAATGCTTCTAAAGGTGGATCTAGTCTGCTTGCCCTTTTGACAAGCTGAGCAAATACCATCTTTAATACACTTAACTTGATGACCATTCCTCACTAGCTCTTTACTAAAGAGTTTGTCAATTGTCTTGTAGTTTAGATGGGCTAGCCTCTTGTGCCATTTGACACAATGAGAGACTGTCTCATCAGCTACAAGACACACTGGAGAACCATTGTTCTCAACCATAATGTCTAGGCAGTAGACATTCCTTTTTCTATAACCAGTCAAAATGATCTCTTGATCATTTGACCTCCTGATATGACAACTATCTTTCACAAATGAGATGTCATATCCTACATCACTCAATTGACTTATACTAATAAGGTTATGTTTCAAACCTTTAACATATGCCACTTGAGTAATTGTAATATAGGAGTTAGAAATGTTACCAAAACCCTTGATGATCCCTTTTTCAGAACCACCAAAGGTGACTTTTGGACCATCCTTGATGGGTAAGTAGTACTTTAGTAAACCCCTTGTTCCAGTCATATGTCTGGAACATCCACTATCCAAGTACCATCTTGGGGCATGGCCACTTGGACTTACCTGCAAAACAGATTAGTGAACCTTAGAACCCAAAGAATTCTTGGGTCCTTGGTACTGGTTAGTTTGCTTCCTAACAAAGCTACCTACAGGTTTTCCAACAGGAAGTTTGCTACTCACTTTGGCACTAGCATTGTGCCAACAGTCCATTGCAAAGTGGTCTACCTTGCCACAGCACCAACACTCAAACTTATTGTACCTTTGCTTAGGTACAGTCTTAGCTGTT
Organism: Platanthera guangdongensis; assembly: GCA_039583875.1. Classification (NCBI taxonomy): domain Eukaryota; kingdom Viridiplantae; phylum Streptophyta; class Magnoliopsida; order Asparagales; family Orchidaceae; genus Platanthera; species Platanthera guangdongensis. The sequence continues at coordinate 11,066,718 of CM077156.1, forward strand.
TTATCTACAGCTGACTTGTTGAGAGTTGGGGCTTTGCCCTTGGACTTGGACTTGGACTGAACAGTCCTTGCAGGTTTAGTAAATCTCAGTCCAGCTTTACCTTTGTGATGGACAAATTCATCAATTAAGGGTAGAACTGACTTAGGTTTAGAAAACCTAGCAACTAAGTCTCTCTCCTTCTGAAGATTAATCTCCAAACTCTTGATTTGATCATTCTTAAATGATATAGTCCTCATCTGAATCACAGTTATGTGCTTCAGTCTGTCTATCTCATTTAGTTTTTGATCAAACATCTTCTCATAATCAGTTGTAGTCATTTTCAGACTTGCAATCTCCCTAGCTTGACTCTTGACCAAGGATTTACATTTCTTAAATGCTTGCAACAGAACTTTATATTCATCTATCAACTGATGAATATCCTCTTCAGACTCAGATGCACTCTCATCATTTGATGATGATAAATCTGTTTCTGAACTAGCACAAGAAATTGAACTTAAAGAACAATGTTGTACCTTACTAGGTCCTGGCTGCTCCAGGATTTTGTCACTTTCTGTCAATGTCATTAGCCCTTGGAACTGACTGTCTTCTTGTTCATATATAGAGTTTATGATCTGAATGAACTCTTCTTCTTCTTCCTCAGCAAACAGTCCTATATATGCCTCAGCATCTGACTCAGTTTCTGATGAAGAAATATCTGACAGGCTCTTATCCTTTTTGGCAACAAAAGACTTTTCCTTCTTGCCCTTGAATGAAGTCTTTTTCTTATTACTAGACTCCTTCCTTTTTTCTGGACAATCTGCAACAACATGTCCTTGTCTATTACAGCAATATCATACAATTTTTGATAGTGTTGCTTTGCTAGACTTGGACTTTTTCCTGTCTTTCTTTGAAGACTTTTTATTCTGATAATAGTCTTCTTTACCCTATGAAGTAGATGGCCTTGTCCTCCACTGTTTCTTCTTTAAGAACTTCTGAAAATGTCTTGTGAAGGCAGCAAAGTCCTCATCACTTTCACTGCTTTCAGACTTTCTACTTGCTGACTCATCTAATTCAGTTTCAGCTACTTTAGGAGGTGGAGTTGGTGACTTACCTATGTACTTTCTGGGGGCTTCTGTTTTGAATCTCACTGTCCTTTCTTTATGTTCACTTCTTGTTGATTTCTCCTCTTCTTTCCTCACCATCAACTGCATCTCATAGGATAGCAGTTTTCCAAATAGTGTTGGTGGAGGAATTTCTGCCAACTTTGCCATTTCCCTAATGGCACAGATCTTGGTGTCCCAATCTTTTGTAAGGGACCTTAGAAACTTATCATTGAGCTCATAATTACTGAACTCTCTGCCATAGGACATAAGCTCATTCACAATCCTATAGAACTTTTTATAGCATTCAGTGATGCTGTCAGATTTACCTTGTCTAAAACTTTCATATTCTTGATTGAGCAAGGATTTTCTGTCTTGCCTCACTTCTTCAGAACCCTCCATATACACAATAAGAGTATCCCACATTTCCTTGGATGTCTTGCAGTGTATCAAATTCTGAAAACTAGTATCATCTATAGCACTCACAATGATGTTTTGAGCCCTCTTATCCATAATGGCTAGAACAATCTCATCCTTTGTCATTTCAGAGAAATCCTTTGGTGTTCTCTGATTTGCATCTAATACTGATACCCTCACGGGCACATATGACCCTTCTTTTACTGTGATATAAATCCTAGGGTCTGAGGCTTCCATAAACAGTCTCACCCTTTCCTTCCAAATGCCAAAGATTTCCTTTCTGCAAATGGGTAGCTTCATGGATCCCAATTCCTTATGATTCTCAGTGGAACACATGGTTCTTGATGTTCTTGATTCTGTAATGTACTTAGACTGAATCTGCCAACAGGATCTACTCAGACAGTTATGTCCATTTTTTTGAGTAACCTCGCTTTGATACCACTTGAAAGATATTGTACCTAATCACCTAGAGGGGGGGGGGGTGAATATGTGACTTAAATCTTTTTGACTTTTTAGGCAGAATTTAACTTATAACACAGAATTAAATCTACTTTATCACAGTACACAATCAGCAATCACAAAATTCCACAAGCACACAGTAGATACACAGTTTTATAGTGGTTCCCCAATGTTTGGGTACATCCACTTTCCCCCTTCGCCTATCTAGTAGTGTACTAGATTCGGCCAAACTCCTCCACTAGCTCAGAACCCCAAAACAGGTTCCTACAACTCAGGCCCAAGGCCCTACAACTCAGCTTCTTCACAAAGCCTACACTCAGCCACAAAGGCCTACTCTCAGCCACCAAGGCCTACACTCAGCCACAATAGGCCTACACTCAGAGATTCAAATCTCCTACACTCAGGTACTCAAGCCCTACACTCAGCCTTTATAATTACAGGCTTACAAAGACTCAGATCCGTAAGGATCCTACAAGATAATATGAATACAAAAATTGTAACTCAACAACTCAGAGAAAAGAGAGAAGAGTTGTGAGTTTCTTGATGAGTTCTTGGAAGAACTCAGCTGAAATCAATCTGACTTGGTTTTCTTCAAAGCTTCTTGAAAGTAGAACACAATAAGATTGATCTCTTCTGCAATTGATTCTTGATCTCTGCTACTTAAGATTCAGAACAAATCTGAACCCTTCTTCTCAGCCTGGTTCTAACGGCTGACTTCTTGGATGGAGCTCTCTCTCTCCAACTACTTAGATCTTCACTTGATAGCTAGATCTTCTTTGTATTACTTGATGTGTTGATCATCTAATCTCATCCTTTCTGTAGACAGTATAAGCCTATTTATAGGCCTTCTTCATGGTAACCGGCTGGTCCGGTTCATAACTGATTTCTGACAACTCTGATAGGTGCAGTAGACCGGCTGGAATGGCAGCTGTCAAGTCATCCAGTCAGTTCTTGAAAATTTTGTAACTGTCTGAAAGTGTCGAGACTGTCTGTCTTTAAGTGTCGACACTTATAGACCAAGTGTCGACACAAGTTGTCTAAGTGTCGACACTAGCCTACAAGGTGTCGACACAACTCCTTGTGTTGTAGATTTTATATCTCGACACAGCTTCTTCTTCATGTGTCGACACTGATATTGAGTGTCGACACAACATTTTGTTCTTTAGCACTTTGTTGACTTCTTGTAAGTGTCGACACAACTCCTTTGTGTCGACACATCTTCATGTGTTGAATCTGTTAAGTGTCGACACTTCTTCTTGGTGTCGACACATGTCTTCAGTGTTGATACTTGCTGAGTGTCGACACAGCTCCTTGTGTCGACACTTATCTTCTTTGTTGAGACTCTGGCTGAGTGTCGACACTTGTACTTAGAATTTTTTGAACTTTGCTAAGTGTCGACACAGCTCCTTGTGTCGACACTTTCTTCAAGTGTTGAGTCTTCAGCTAAGTGTCGACACATTCTTTCTTGTGTCGACACTTATACTTAGTCTCTGCTGACTTTTGCTGAGTGTCGACACAGCCTCCAAGTGTCGACACTTTCTGATGTAGACACAGTTTCTCTGGGTGTCGACACAACTGCTAAGTGTCGACACTGCTTCACTGCACTCTTCTTCATTGAGTGTCGACACAGCTCCTTGTGTCGACACTTTCTTTCTGGTGTCGACTCTGCATCCCTGGTGTCGACACAATGACTCCAAGTGTCGACACTGCTTGCCTGAGTGTCGACACAAGTCTTCTTAAGTGTCGACACTTTCCCTCTGGGTGTCGACACATGGACTTAGAAACTTTTTCATCTTTCCTGCAAATACTTAACCTGCACAAGTAAACTCAAAACACATCAAATACATTTTGATGTATATCATTGAGTTGGGTGAGGCTTCTTCAAATCAGGTACATTAGAACCAATGTACCCAACAGGGTGGAATGGATCTGCACCCTAGGCGACGTCAGCGTCAACTGGGATGGCATGACAATGCGGTTAATCCAAACGGGGACACCATTACTTTTAGCCGGTGACTCTTCTCTCTTGTCATGCCCCGTCTCATCACATTATATTTAGAAAATGACCGACATCATTTTTGTCGCATACTTATGGCACGTGGTTGAGCAGGTGGACCCACACCTACCAACTCCTCTGGCCCAACATTCTATTTTGGATTTGTTTCCGGGTATTTTCGTTGGCATTACACTCCTTCCACTGCCACGCCCAATGGATCATTGCATCATATTACAAGCAATGTGACGTCCGTATCTGTTTGACATTATCGATACAATCACGCGCAGAGGGACGAGACTGAGACACTCGTGGGTGGCATGTTAGCCTCGGGTATAAATCGCCCCAACGCTAGTCCGTTATCGAGCCCGGTTCTCTTGGTCGGCAAGAAAAAAGTAGTTGACATTGTTGCATGAATTATCAAGAGCTCATCAAGGTCACCATTCCAGATAAATATCTCATTTCGGTCATATATTAGCTACTTGATGAGCTACGGGGGCCTCCTACTTTTCTAAACTGGATCTCCGCTCCAGCTATCATAGGTTCGAGTGTGGCAGGATATCTCGAAGACAGCGTTCTACACGCATGACGAGCACTATGAGTTCATCATCATGCCTTTTGGCTTAATGAATGCGCATGACACTTTTTAGACGATCATGAATGATTTGTTTTGGCCGGCCCTGCACAGATATATCTTGATTTTCTTTGTTGACATCTTAGTTTACAACACCTCCTGCATCCTGGCAGGATCATCTTCATCATGTGCAGAGGCTCAAGCCACCTTTCAGGACCATACTTTTTTGGTGAACCCCAAGAAGTTCACGTTCAGTCAGACTGAGATTGGATACTTATGGCACACAATGTTCGCGCTGGGAGTAGAGATGGATCGGGACAAGGTATCGACCGTCTTTCAGTAGCCCACACCCCGCACTCTTCATGACTTTCGAGGCTTTCTGGGTCTCACTAGTCACTACATGTGGTTCATTAGAGAATATGACAAAATTGTCAGGCCCCTCTCTAGCATGTTGAAGAAATCATACACCGACTCATTCTAGTAAACCATAAGGCGGCCAAAACTTTCCAGACACTCCAACGAGCCTTTAGTACCTCATCGGTCTTGACTCTGTTGGATTTCTCTCAGTCGTTTGTTGCGGAGTGTTTCCCATCAGGCATTGGAATTGGCGTTGTGTTGATGCAAGCGGGACAGCACATTGTCTACTTTAGCCGTATGTTTGTCGTCATTGTCCACCCCCGCTCTGCTTATGAGTTTGATCTTATGGAGCTGGTACTTGCTTATGCAACATTGATGTTCCTACCTACTGGGCCGATGCTTCACAGTTTGGAAGGATCATCATAGCTTATGTTATCTCCTGAATCAGAAGATTGGCACTCTGGCGCAACAGTTTTGGGTTGCAAAGCTATTGGGCTACGATTTTACAACTGAATTCCGGTCCGGCTCCTCCAACTCTACAGCCTACTCCCTTTCTTTGGCTATCTGCACGGCTGCACCGCAGATTACTGGCTTAGTAACTATTTTGCAACCAATCTGGGAGGATGCAACTCTTATCCAGTGCGATGTTTAAAACTTAGTTTTAAACATTTGTTTTTCTCTATTGAATCAATCCTACTCCTCAAAAACATGTCTATAGCACTTGTTTTTCTTCGTTTAAGGCATATCACATTTATCCAGGGACAATCATTTGTCCCAATTCTTCACATTCAATTTCTACTCCCAGCGCCAAGGCTTCCCTTAATTATATGCCCTTTCATGATCAATAAAAATCATCTGAAGATCTTTTCTTTCCTCTGAACAATTTCATCCCGTCTTAAATAAATTAGCTATCATAGTTCATCTTTATGGCAGAAAAATAAATTAACTGTCTAAAACTACAGTAATTTTTTGAAGCCTATGCTCCACTTTTTTATTCCTCTGTAATTAAACAATTTTATTCTTAAATTTTAATATCGGTATGTTTCTTCTTCACTCATTCAACATATGCCTAATATTTTAAAAAAAAATCATTGACTTGTCAGAAGTTCTGTTGTTATATCCCTGGTGACACTCAAATCTCAGTATTGTTGAAGATATCCCCTTATAGTATAATATTGTAGACCATCAAAGCAATCCTAGCTTTTCATTCAATCATCTACTCATCTCTTATTTTTTTATCTAATTAAATTAAAATCCCCCCTCTCAATGCCCTTGGAACTGCAATCGTGCGCTCAGGGGACTGCGAGTGGCTCGAATGTCGTTGCGCCTAGGCATTGTCACTGACGAGATACTATTGTTTTTCTTTTATTTTAAAAAATGTGTTTTCATATAAGCAAAGTGCTCACCTTCAATAAAAAATGTGTTCTCCCCGTCGCTCGCAAACCCCCGTGTGCACACAAAAAATGAGCGACGAGCCGAGAGTTTGCGAGCGGCGGGAGCACCGGGGCAATGCCATGACTGAAAAATTGTCGTGCGGGGCACTGGAGGCCCCCCGTGCACTATCGCAGTTGGGATATTGTCGCGGTTGGCCGTAGGGGTGAAGCTCCGTGTCTGTCACTCGTGTGTGTGTACAAGATAACATTTTAAAAAGGATTCAGGTAGCGTTTGGTTGGGCTTTTTGCCTCCGGTGCGTTTGAACCGCACCTGTATTTTAGGCCAAAGCACTGTTTGGCGTTGCTGTTTCAAGAACCGCCGGTTCTTAAACTCCGCGGCTTCCTATTGCTCACGAACCGGTGCTGATCTCCTGCGTTCTGCCGCAACCTTAGCGTTCTGCCGCAACCCTAGAGCCCGAGCGGAGCGCGAAGAGAAGGAGATCTCGAGATCCTGACGACGGGCCGGCTTCTTCCCCGACGACGACGAGCCGATTTCTTCCCCGACGACGATCCGGTATCTTCCCCGACGACGAGCCGTCTTCTTCCCCGACACCTCCGACGCTTTCTTCCCCGACGAGGAGCCGTCTTCTTCCCGACGACGACGACCGAAGCCCCTCCCGCACGACTCCAGAATTTTCTCCACCGACCGGAGCAGGTATACCCCTTCTCCTCCTTTTCAATTTTGGGTTTTTCATTTTTTTCCAGATTCGGGTTTCTTCTTCCATGTGCTTTCATGCTTGCAGATTTGGGTTCTTCAGTTTTTTGTCCTTTGTATGTGTGTTGCCTATTATGGGTTGTATGTGGGTTGTGCTCTTTGTTGTGTGTGTGTGTGTTTCAGATTTTGTGTGTGTGTGCTTCCAGATTTTGTATGTGTTGTGTTTTGTGTGTGTGTGTTTGTGTATGTGTATATGTGTTATGTGTGTGTGTATGTTATATGTGTGTGTGTGTGTGTGTGTGTGTGTGTGTGTTGTTATGTGTGTGTGTGTATGTTATATGAGTATGTGTGTGTGTTTGTGTGTGTGTGTTGTGTTGTATGTGTGTGTATGTGTTGTGTTTAATGTGTGTGTGTATGTTATGTGTGTGTGTGTGTGTATGTTATATGTGTATGTGTGTGTGTATGTTATTTTGTGGGTGTTTGTGTATGTGTGTTGTATGTGTGTGTGTGAAATATTTGTATGTGTGTGTGTGTGTGTGTATTTGTTTGTGTGTGTGTTGTGTTGTATGTGTGTGTATGTGTGAATTATTTGTATGTGTGTGTGTGTGTATGTTATGTGTGTGTGTGTGTATGTTATATGTGTATGTGTGTGTGTATGTTATTTTGTGGGTGTTTGTGTATGTTTGTTGTGTGTTTGTGTGTGTGAAATATTTGTATATGTGTGTGTGAGTTTGTGTGTGTGTTTTGTTGTATGTGTGTGTATGTGTGAAATATTTGTATGTGTGTGTGTGTGTTTTGTTTGTGTGTATGTGTGTGTGTGTGAAATATTTGTGTGTGTGTTGTGTTATATGTGTTGTATGTGTGTGTATGTGTGAAATATTTGTATGTGTGTGTATGTGTGAAATATTTGTATGTGTGTGTGTGTGTGTGTGTATGTTATGTGTGTGTGTGTGTATGTTATATGTGTATGTTATGTGTGTGTGTGTATGTTATATGTGTATGGGTGTGTGTGTATGTTATTTTGTGGGTGTTTGTGTATGTGTGTGTGTGTGTGTGTGTGTGTGTGAAATATTTGTATGTGTGTGTGTGTGTGTTTTGTTTGTGTGTGTGTGATGTGTGTGTGTGTGTGTTTTGTTTGTGTGTAAATATTTGTGTGTGTGTTGTGTTATATGTGTTGTATGTGTGTGTATGTGTGAAATATTTGTATGTGTGTGTATGTGTGAAATATTTGTATGTGTGTGTGTGTGTGTGTGTGTGTGTGTGTGTGTGTATGTTGAAAATTTGTATGTTGTAGGGAGACCTTTTTGTGCTTACCTGAAGGGCTGAACGTAAAGTGGCTACGTAAACGCTTCCTCCGTGGGGGGTAGTGGATTGAAAAAGTGTTCTCTTCTGATATATTTCCCGCCATCAGATTATGTTTTGTTTTTTATGTTGTAGTGGACACTATTATAGCTTTGGACAAAATTATGTTTATGATGTGTGGTTTTTTGATAAATGATGTTTACATTATTATGCTTATGATGTTGTCAAGTTTATTTCTCACAGTAAGTGTTGATAATTTATTTCTCATACAGAATATGTCTAGCGATGAATCTGAAAATTCGACTGAAGGGCAGGAGATTACAAGAAGAAATTATGTGCTTGCCCATCATCAGAATGTGGTTTCAGCTGTATCTTTGGTGACCGAGTATACTTCCATGATGCTTTGTCCGGTACCACGCATGACTTCAAAGCAAACAGACGATAAATGGGTGGTAGAACTACTATGCGGTCACGGGTGAGGTTTCATGACTCTTTCATGATGAGTCAAGAAATTTTTATGGACTTACTGCATGCTCTGGAAGAGAAGTGTGGATTTCGAGGAACAAGAAGGAGTGCTTCCCGGGAAATCCTGGCGCTGACAATATACGTATTATCGCATAATGAATCAATGAGAAAAACAATTGAGCGCTTTCAGCATTCAACGGAGACAGCTAGCCGATTTTTTTCTCGAGGTCTTCGTGCTTTGCTGAAGTTAGCAAAAGAAGTGATTCAGCCATCAGATAGATCTTTTAGCAGTACTCCCCCAGAGATTATGTATGACAGACGTTACATGCCATTTTTTAAAGATTGTATCGGAGCAATTGATGGGACACATGTTCACGCGTGCATACCAGTTGGAAGTCAGGTACCTTATATTGGGAGACGTGGCAGTCCAACCCAAAATGTCATGGCTGCTTGTGATTTCAATATGTGCTTCACTTTCGTTATGCCGGGTTGGGAGGGATCAGCGCACGATAGCCGTATTTTCAATTTTGCGATAAGTGATCCACGATACACCTTCCCGCATCCACCTCTAGGTAACTATGTAAAATTCTGTTATATTATATATAAAAGAATTGTCCCTAAATATTATTAAATAATTTCCAGGAAAATATTACTTGGTAGATTCTGGTTATCCTCTGCAAAGAGGATACCTGAAACCGTTTCAAGATACGCGCTATCATCTGCCAGACTTTGCTCGTGGTGGTCGTCGAGCCGAAGGAGACCGAGAGATCTTCAATCACGCACACTCATCACTAAGAAGTGTGATAGAACGATCTTTTGGTGTTTGGAAAAAGAAATGGGTCATACTACGGGACATGCCAAGCTATCGTTTTGACAAACAAGTAGCTATTGTGATTGCCACTATGTGTTTACATAATTTCATTCGTCGGCATCCATCGCGTGTGGACATTGATTTTACTGAGTCTGAACAAAGGGTTCAAGACCATGGGCTCTCCTCACAAGTTCCACAAGAGACATGTACTGACACTGCAGGCGGTGTAGAGGAGATGATTGCGCTACGTAATAGTATTGCGAATCAGCTGTATGAATCAAGAGCGTAAAGTGTAAAACATTGTATCAATGAACCTTAGTTTTGTGGTGTGAATGAAAGTTTGTTTAGTATTGTGTTATGTCACTTTCATACTTGAAAATTTTTTTTTTGGTAAAAACTCCGTTTTGAATCCAAACAACTTTTCGGAAACTCCGTTTTGTAAACTCTGTTTCACCCAAACAGTTTTTTAACAAAACTCTGTTTTCCAGAATCAGCACTTTTTCAATCAGCAACAGCTCATCAGCAGCTTTCCATCAGCAACAGCCCAACCAAACAGAGCCTCAATTTGCTTGTCAAACTGTGTGTGTGTGTGGATATTAACTTTTCAATTTGCTTTTAAGTAGAGAAATAAATTATGTTGGGTACATAATGACAGCATCTGGTAAGTGTTGCTAACTCGTAGGATTACTTTTCTCAGTCTCCAGAAGATTGCGCTACATCAATATCAAACATAATCCTTCACCATGAGACCGAATACATGGCATCTCTTGAGGTTATAATCTTCTTTTTCACTTTGTATCTGAAGCATTGCTGCAGTGCATGCCCTACAAAAATTCTGAATTTGTTTCATCACAGGAATCTTATTCGCATTTGCCGGATACAACTTTCAAGGTATTAACTTTTTTTCCCTTTGCGCATTACCCTGTCACGCCGTTTGTTTCTGGATGCATTTAGCCTTGAATCTATCCATCTTCGTTCAAGAAAAAAGTCTATCTAATGCATTGTGTTAGAACCTATACATCGCGCCTAAAATTTATTGACTATGAGTGGAGAGGTCCCTGTTTTGTATTGAGTGCTCAAAGTTACATAAATTTTTCTTTGTAGGACTGTCCCTTCATGTGTAGGGTCATCGACTTCTAACACATGTACTTTTTTAACTGGGTGATATAAGAGTGGCCATGAGGCCTAGCATGTTCCAAAACTAAGCTGAAAGTCTGGAACCCATGCTCCAAACTAAGATCAAATTGTTGTATCCTATAGGTGAAGTGCCCATGATCCATATAAGTGCAAAATGAGTTTCCTTAGGTGCGACTATCCTCTCAAGTGTAGGAGCTTTAAACCTTTTTTTAACCAAGCGGCATGACAGTGGGCCATTAGGCCTAGTCTGTTCAGATATTACCCTAAAACCCATTCATCTAGACTAAAATCAATTGGTCATAGGTGGATCTATCAAGTGCAACACACGGCATAAGTTTCCCTATGTGAGATTATCCGTTCAGTGTAGGATCTTTGGCCTTAACATGTGATCAGTTTTTATTTTTTAGCGAGGTGGCGTTGGAGTGGGCCGTTAGGCTTACACTATTCCTAGACCATACTAGAACATATGCATCCAACCTAAAGCCAATTTTCTATAGGAGAAGGGACCCAAGATCCAAATTAAGTGCTTGCTGTGAAACTGGGTCTGTTTGGCGGACCATTTTTGCTCCAGTGAATTTGGATAAAAACTCCGACGTCATAAATTTTCTGTTTGGCATGACAACAGTTATGACCGTCACTAAGAAAAAAATTAATTTTGAACATAAAAATGAATGGAGTTCCTTAGGTGAGGTCGTGCGTTCTCGAACGATGACTCATAACCACTGCGTTCACGATCGCCGCCTCCATGCCAAATGGACCAATATATTCTCAACAGATTGGTAGTTTCCTAATTCTCTATATAAAAAAAATCTTCATTTCTACAATTTTATTGTTATTTTGTTGGGCATCTCCATTAAAGCATATCATGGCCGCGTGCAGGATCTTAGGAGGAAACTTCCTGTTACGCGGACTCTATTTCCATGGCAGAATGCGATGCAGTTCAGCCTGACCAGAGACGTCGCGATAGAACTCGGAATCAATAAGTGAAGATTCAATCTCTCGGACGAGCTTCTTTTTCTACTGCCATGTCGTCCTTCTCCCCTCCACATCTGTATTATTACTTCATATCATCCGTAAATATGTTCTTCGCCGTCGCTTCGCATCCATTCACATAAAAATATCGGACAAAAATCACATTTTTGCAAGGAAATCTGTGTGCGCATGCGTGCGTGCGGGGGTGCGCGTGGGTGCGTGCACGTTTATTTCAAGTTGAAATTTTTTCACAATTTTTATTTTGCTGGCATGTTGATGTTAACTTCAATGGGGGGTTTGTGTACTCTTTGTAATGAGCTCCTTTTTCATGGAGCCCCTTGTTTTCCAGGGTGTGCCTAAAGGATAGACTTACAATAGTGTTTTCCTTGTACATTACAATAATGTTTTTCCTATCGGGCACCGAATATTCGTCTAAGCAAAATTGGTTTAGGGCGGCTGAAGCACAGAATTTTGTGGGACTTTTCGACGGATTGGTTACTGGGTCACGGCAAAAATACGAGTAGAGTTTACGTGAAATAAAACAAGAATGAAGAAGAGTGTTTGTGTAGGGAGGGATGTTTATGTGACTCGTTATCCCCCGAAGATGGTGGCTTCATAACTAATTTGGTGCCGTATTGACTTTGACTTTTGTCGAGGGGGCCTTAAATTTAAGTTTACTGATTTGTCTTGAAAAAAGTCAACTGGAATATTCTATGACAGAAGCTATTTGTTCAATGAGATTGGGGTTTGAGGCTCCGTTTGGCACGGTGGTGACAGTTGTAAACGTATGGGTTAAAATGTCCTTCGTTTAAGGGTCCCCTAACAAATATCATCCGTTTGAACATAAAAGTGGATGAAGTTCCTTGGGTGGGCTTTAACGAATGACAATTTTACCCCCTCATGTTCATGATTGCCACGACCATGTCAAACGGAGGCTAAGGCTCCGTTTGGGAGGATTTATTTTCACCGGTCAAACGGTTCAATGCAAAACAAGTGAATTAGTTAAAATATAAATACATTTAGGATTGTGACACGTGGCTAGCATTTATTTAAATATTTAGTGGTATATATTTATGGAGAAATTTTAGGAGAGAACCAGTTCTCTTCCTAAGCTCAGAAAATCATTATCATCATTGTCCCATCGCAACATGTATATATTGTGAGAGTGGGTTTGCTCAAGATAGTCCACATAACCCTATCAAGTTTGGAATAGGGATTATATAGTATCTCCAGCGTAGAGCCAAGCCCTAGAGCGACACGAACCCAATAAACCCGTTCCGAGTCGGACCCGACACGAGCGGACATAAACTAAATATCACTAACAATCTCCTCCTATGTCCGCTGTGAACCCGACGTCGGAAAAGGGGGTGGTTTGTGAAATGTTCAGCCAAAAAGTGAATCATTCACAACCGTGTCCGGCACCTGTTAAAAACATTATTAGACTTAACACAAGAATTAGTATGCATGCATAAACAGAACAAGAGTTCAGCCACATCACATCATGTCTCAGAAACAATCAGGGCACAGGCCCTAAACGCCTAGCGTCCCAAATCAAACAGAGAGCAACAGAAGTCCAAACAAACAGGTGAAAGAAAATAAAGAGCTAAACAGTGCTCTGAAACAGAGATACCAACAATAAGGTCTAACAATACTCTAACTGTCAGTATCCAGAAGATCATCGTGATCAGGATCCCAGTCTACCAGTGCTCCTCCTAGATCATCAGCCCCTGTAATTTTCAACAGAGAATTTCATTTTAAAATGAATTCAAACATTCGAAAATGTACAAATATCTAGTTCTACAATGAGAACGTAGTATTTTATTATTATTATTAGTGTTGGCTGGGAGGACGCTTCTACAGAGTATTATAGATAAACCTCAGAATCCGTTATCTGTTTCCAAATGAAACGATTTACGGACTTCTGGACACCGCAGCTATATCTGTGTTCCTATATGGAATGTCACGGTTACTGCTCTTCTAGAGTTGACTGGAACTCATCAAGTTTGGAATGGAACCAATCAACAAGAGAAAAGTCAAACCAAGTAAGATTATGTTATCAAGTTTGGAATAACACTCTCCTCCAAGGCAAGATAGTCGAATCCAGGTGAAGTTGTTAGCATCAAGTTTGGAATGAAACAACTTACCAGATCCGAACTCAGCAACCAGGAGCATCAACGGAGCACAACATGCTTGCTTTGACAAAGGAAATCTGAAAATCAAAACAATTGGACTAAGGCTGAACTGAATCGCCTATTCCTTGAACTAAGACCGAGCTAAATCGCCTTTAGTCCCATTTCCCCCACTGTTTTGATTAACCGGTCTTTGTGCATTCCTTTCGTCAATGGATCAGCCAGGTTATCCTTCGAACGCACATCGATCAAAGTGATAATACCTTGTTCTTTTAGATAGTTCAACAGAGCATGTCTCAGTCGTACATGTCTCCTCTTAGTGTTATAGAGAGCATTCTTTACAACTTGAGCTGCTGCTTGATTGTCACAATACAAGCTCAACGAGTTGACTTGTAACTTAGACAATGGTATGTCTAAAATCAGGTTCCTGATCCAATCTGCCTCTTCACCAGCTGAAGCTAAGGCAAACAACTCGGCTTCCATGGACGACAATGTTATACACGTCTGTCTTTTGGATTTCCAAGTGATAGCAGCTCCACCCAAAGTGAATATATATCCACTGGTAGACTTGCTGTTCCCAACTTCTGAACACCACGAGGCATCAGAGAATCCATCCACAGTAGGAGGATAACCAGTATAGCACAAGGCATGATCTTTAGTACCTCTCAGGTATCTCATGAGCCTATCTAGGGCATCCCAATGCTCTTTGCCTGGACTACTGGTAAAACGGCTCAGCATGCCAACCGTGAAGGCAATGTTTGGTCTAGTACAACTTGTGGCGTACATGAGACTACCAATTATTTTAGAATATTTTAATTGATCTATGCTGGTCTCTTCATTAGGACTCAACTTAACATTATGATCAAACGGTGTCTCAACAGGCCTACAGTCTTTGTATCCCCAAGTAGAAAGTAGTTGCTCTATATAATGAGCCTGGCTAAGGGTGACTCTACCCTTGTCAACTCTAACTTTCATACCTAATAGGGTATCCACAGGACCAAGGTCCTTCATGTCAAAAGCTTCTGCAAGAGTGGATTTGACATCCCTCACTGCAGCAAGATCTGAACCCAGAATCAACATGTCATCCACATATAGGCATATGATGACTGTTTGACTCGCCATCGAGCGGTAGTAGAGGCATTTGTCTGAGAGACTGGACTGAAATCCAACGCTCTTTACCACTTGATCAAATTTAATGTGCCACATCTTAGGTGCCTGTTTAAGCCCATAGATCGATTTATCGAGCTTGCACACTTTGTCTCTTATATCATTATGTACATAACCTTCAGGTTGTGCCATATAGATCTCTTCATCAAGCTCTCCATTTAAGAAGGTTGTCTTTACATCCATCTGATGAACTATAAAGTTCTCGATAGAAGCTATGGCAAGAAGAATCCTAATAGTGGATAGGTGACACACAGGTGAATAGACGTCAAAATAGTCAATTCCCCCTTGTTGTTTATAACCCTTAGCTACTAGACGTGCTTTATATCTGGCTATAGACCCATCACTGTGCAATTTCTTCTTCAGTACCCACTTGCATCCTAAGACTTTAGCTCCTTTCGGCAGGTCAACTAAATGCCAAGTGTTATTTTGTAGCAGCGAGTTCATCTCATCGTCGATGGCTTCTGCCCACATTAACGCATCTCTAGATCTCATTGCTTCCTGATAGGAGAATGGATCGTCCTCTAAGTGGTAGGTGACGAAATTCTCACCAAAATTCTTAGGGACTCTATCTCTTGTAGACGTTCTAACAGGAACAGTTTCCACCTCTAGAGGTTGGGGAGCAGTGCTAGAGGGGCCAGCTTCAGGTTCTACAGTAGATTCTGCAATCACGTCAGTAGACCCGTGGACGGTAAAGCCATGATCTTTGATAAATTTATGTTCAAAAAAAATAGCATCTCTAGACTCTATCACTGTATTAGTGGATAGATCAAGAAACCTGTCAGCTGTACTATCTTCTGCACTACCTAGATAAACACATGTTGTCGTTCTAGGTCCCACCTTAGGTCTTTTAAGGTCTTGTAAACGCACATACGCGATACAACCCCAAGTCTTTAGAGTATCATATCTACAAGGATAGCCATGCCACAACTCATACGGGATAGAAATGAGTTTTGAGTGAGGCACTCTATTCAGAATGTGGTTCGCAGTAAGAACTGCTTCTCCCCAAAAAGAGTTGGGCATGCCAGCTGTTAGGAGCATAGAATTCAACATCTCTGTTAAAGTTCTATTCTTACGCTCGGCAACGCCATTAGACTGGGGTGAGTAAGGAGCTGTGGTTTCAAGGATTATGCCCTCAGAGGCACAAAATTCCTTAAACTCAGTTGCAGTGTATTCTCCTCCTCGATCACTTCTGAGTCTCTTGATTTTAAGGTTCAACTGATTTTCCACACGAGACTTAAAAATTTTAAAAGTCTCAAATGCCTCATCTTTCGATCTCAACAAAAATACATGACAATATCTCGAGAAATCGTCTATGAAGGTAATTAGATACTTCTTTCCCCCTCTAGTGATATGACTCCGAAAATCACAAAGGTCTGAATGTATCAATTCCAGAAGTTGTGTGCTTCTAGACACCGACTTGAAAGGTGTTCTAGTGATTTTGGTTTGCGCACACACCTCACATTTGTCAAATCGAATAGACAGATCTAAAGGGATGTTTTGACTCTTAGCTAGGTCTAGCATTTTCCTATAGTTCACATGTCCTAGTCTGTTATGTAACAACTTGGGATCAATGAGATTAGAACTCACTTGGTTAATGCTATCGTTATTCAGGCTAAGTCTATACATTCCGTTGATCATATACGCACACCCAAAATAATGTGAATTGACCATTAAGGTCATTCTACCGTTTTGAGTAGTGAAGGTCATCCCAGCCTTATCTAATAAGCTTATGGAAATCAGATTTTTAGTTATGCAAGGAACTACTTTAACATTTTTTAAAAACAAAGATTTACCTGAAGAGAGGACCAGTTCAGCTGTCCCGGCATGAGTGACAGCGGTCTCTCCTCCATTGCAATCTTCCACTTGCTCCTGGACTGCCACGACCTCAGAGAGAAGACCTCTGTCATTAGTAACATGACATGTAGCACCGCTATCCAACCACCACTCAGAGGAAGTACTGCGGTGACTACTCCCAACCATAGCCACGAATGGCCTGGGTTCTGGGTTGTCGACCGGCAGATGTCCATTATTCTGATCCTCCAGGCGGATGAGTCTTTTGAGTTCTTCCAGAGTGGTCTCCTCCTCCAGTCCGAAGGTGAGCCACCCAGGAGGCAGCTTGTGTAGAATCAGACTCACAAAGAGACTATCAGATAGTTCAGACTGTTCGTCCGCCAACTTGAGACGAAGTTTTTCCAGTTCAACAATTTGAGAGGTGATAGGAGAATTTGTATCAAATTTTAAGTCAAAGAATTGCTCACTAAGTGGAATCCTTAACGATCTCTCCTCCTCTTGGAAGCGCGCGTCCAAGCAATCCCAAATCTCCTTCGCAGTCTTACAACCATTGTAGGTCATGGCGAGACAAGGATTTAGGGATCTTCGGAGATAGTCCCTACACAGAACATCGTCCTTACCCCACTGAAATACGTCCACATCCTCTTGGGTAGTGGCGTAATCACTCAGAACTGTGTAAAAAATACCGCGCTCCTTCATCCCCAATTGGACGTGCAGTTTCCAAATATGGAAATCAGTGGGAGCGAACGACTGAAGCTCCATGATATCGAGTGAACTACACCTCAACATCTCAATATAGATTGAACAGAAAAACTTGTTAGAAGTCACCTGATCCGTACAGAGACGACCCAGTATCTTCGGATCCAATCCAAATGTGTGTCTTCTCCTCCTCTCCGGCTAAAGATTTCCACGACCTGGACAATATGAATGACGGCAGCCAGAAGATCAAGCGAGAGGATGACTGTTCCTTCACTAGTAGATTTCCAAGATCTGGAGAGTTCTGACCTATAAGAAAAATCAACCTTTGGGATGCAGATCTGAGGAGATGATTCACGTCCCCACTCCACAGATTCTGGATCTGCCGATAGGAGGAAAAAAAAACAGAGGGCGGCGGTCAGATCTGGGAATCGGCGGCAAGGAGTGGCGCTGCTGTTCTTCTCGATCGGAGTTCCACACGCTATTGATCTACAACGGTGGATTCAGATCCAACAACGGGGGTCCTTGTCCCCTTCCCGATCTGCGATCCCTGTAAGATGTACAGGCCTGGGAGCAAGGAAATCGCGTAATCCGTTCCGATCAGCACTGGGCGAAGCAGAGAAACCCGCAGATCTAAGGGGGCTTCTTCAAAATCAATGAAGATGACAACCCGATCGTTGTAGCGTCGGCGAAATCACTGATTTAGGAAGCAGCGGCGGAGGAATCACGAATGAACGGAGAGCACCAGTAGTCCGGCGACGGGATCGGCGTTGAAAAAACGCGAACGGGATCGGCGTAATCCGGCGACGGGATCGGCGTAATCCGGCGACGGGATCGACGTTGAAAAAAAAACGCGAATCAAAGAGCGCCAACAGTAACAGATCTGGCGGCGTTTCCTCTGAATAGATCCGCCTTTTCCGATCCACGAACGGCGATGATGATCTGGTCGACGGCGGGAAAAGACAGACCGCCCCGCAAGATATACGTCCGACGATTACGGCGGATCTATGCGGCGACGATTCACGAAAAAGAATCGGCGAGATCCACGATAACCTTGAGGGCTTAGCTCCAGGCAGCGACGTTACAGTAGCGGCGACAGAAATTCGTGATCGGGAGCGGACGAGCGGCGGACTGGAACGAGAGCGATCGGGAGCGGGACGAGCGGCGGACTGGAACGAGAGCGATCGGGAGCGGGACGCGGTGAGAGCGAAACCCTAAGCGATATCTTGAGAATGTGAGAGTGGGTTTGCTCAAGATAGTCCACATAACCCTATCAAGTTTGGAATAGGGATTATATAGTATCTCCAGCGTAGAGCCAAGTCCTAGAGCGACACGAACCCAATAAACCCGTTCCGAGTCGGACCCGACACGAGCGGACATAAACTAAATATCACTAACATATATGTGGTGAAATTCTACCGTCCGGGACTCGGATTGCGTCCGGGACCATTCGCTGCATGTCACACGAGCAAAATTGTATCTCGTGCCTTTTGTATCTCGCGAGCAATCTGCATCTGATTTTGCTTCTATTGTATCTCGGGATAGTCCCGGACGCGGTCCGGGTTCTGGACGATAAAATTTGTTGTGTGAGTGTGTTTCCCGCTGGTTAGTTCCCGTCATTTTCTCTTCCTCCCCACCTCCTCTTTGATTCTAGCGACTTTGACAAGGCAGATTGTTGAGGCAAGTGCGAACAAACCACGTACGGAGAAGCTGGCGGAGCCAAACACTTATGTGATTTTATTGAAAATGGCACATTTCAGAAACATTTTGCCTCGATACACCTCGCGAAAATATCGTTGTGACATTGTCTATTGGGTTGTGTATTGATCGTAGAATGTTCTTTGGAACTTCAGCTTTCAGATGCAAAGAATGAGAACTGAGATGTTAATTTTGATATCCGACCGAGATAACTCGAATAATATCTGAGATGTCAATTTTGATAATCGAGCTTCCATTTCTGATAATTGAAAGATTAATGCTTGAAATTGTTAGCCTTCATTTGTGAAATGCAGCATGTCGTGAACATCAAATATGTATTTCAAATTGTTCAAATTGAGGATTAGACTTACAAAATGTATTGTGAGTATGTTCGTAATATTGATTTTAGTTTTCGCAAGGAGCACCGAGTGGTCTAACCTGACACAAATATCCTCAAATCAAGGGAGTATTGTTGTAATAGAGTTGAGTGAAGCGAGCTCCAAAAGCACAAAATAACGTTGCAAAATATCTTAGATTGTATGGTAGAACAAATCGTACAGTATTGACCATTTTCAATGCAAATAGAGAAAGATTTTAAAAAAAAATGTACAAATTTATTGAGAAACACAATCATGAACTTGCTAGTAACATTGTCCCATGTTTTATTCGATCTCATTGAGTTGCCAACGAGGAGAATTGAGGATGGAATTAAAACATCACAATGCATATAATTACATTGTTGATTAGGTAGGGGTTCCAAAATGTAGCTTTCTTCAAATGAGATGCCTATAATTTTATAGATAAAGATAGATGGTGAACAAACCTAGCAGCTAGAGATTTAGGTTGCGTTTGATGCGACTTATAGCGACTTATTTGCTCCGGTGAGGTTGGACAAAAATGTCATTGTCATACAAAAATCTTGTACTCCAAACTATTTTTTTTGGTAACGATAGTAACATTTGTCATACCAAACATACAATGACGTTTTTGTCCAACCTCACCGGAGCAAATAAGGTACGATAAGCCGCGCCAAACGCAGCCTTAAACAAGATTAGAGATTAACATAGAAACTCAGATCATATTGCAATGTTTGGAACTAATTCCCTATTGTCCTTAATATTAGACTTAAGCAAGCTCATAGAGTTAACATTAATCTATCTGTGTACATGACGTCTTTTAATTGAAAATATGGGAACTCAGATCTGAAGGATGAAACATAATGAACAACAACAAAACTCATATAGTCCTCAATCATTGGGGGTATGGGCGGAAGAAGATTGAAAACAGACATAACCTTTGGCACTATTCACAAAGTGGCTTCTCTCAGAGGAGAAAGATCTAACCTTTGACAATAAATGCACAAAGTGGCTGCTCACGGATGTCACCGAAATATTGCCCCTTATATCATCACGTTTGATGCAGAATCATGCCCTCATATCAAAGCCAAAGACATCAGAGAGGGCAGACCCAAGAATCCATTTTGATTTATGAAACATAATGAACATTATGGGGATTACGTACAAGTAGTACTTGAGAACATCTGTTTCTCTCAGAGTTTCCTCCTTTAGTTTTGTTCTCTTTTTATCAAGCCTCATATACTAGTCATAAAATAAGATGGATAGCTTTCGACTAGTTGTACTTTTCAAACTCCATGGGGTCGGAAAGTCTAAGGTACATCTCGAGAATTTTGGTACTATTGCATGAAAAGAAATAATGACAAAGTAGATATAAAAGCAGGTCTTTCTGGTTGTATTCTAGAAGGCATTCCACGACTGAAATTGCTAACAAGGTCTCATTCAATTCTTTCTTTGTTTGCTCAGAAGAAATGATGATCAAATTCAACTTCCAACCCTCTAATTAGCAATCTTAGGATCATAGTCACCTCATTTGCAGTTAGCTTCATCAGTTTAGAACAAATCTTAAAGCAGTAGGCTATTGTATTGTCACTCATTATGTTAAAAAAAACAACACATGAGTTTTTTGGAGCAACTAAGGAGAATGAAATAGGTTTATAATACCAATGTCCTATAATGTTTTAGTAAGGTGATGATTCATTAATCAACAATAGGCTTAGCTTTAGCACATAATGAGTAAGTAAAACACCTTGAAGATTAAAACTTCATTTGGTAGAGCGGTTGCAATTGTAAAAGGAGTTGTTGTAAATGCATGTTTGTAAATGAAGCTTTTGGAAACTGGTTGTTGGAAATGAAGATCTATTTGGATAGCCTGTATTTGCAGAGCTGTTCAAAACAGATAACCGTTTGACAAAACAGCGGTGACGTTTTATAAATATTTTTATTATAAAATATTTTCTATTATATATATATTTAAATTATTTTTTCTAATATATATATTAATAAATAATTGAAAATAATGTATATATTTATAATTGTTTTTATTATTTTAATTCTACTATTTATACTATATACCATAGTATATATTAATTTTACTAATATTCATCGTGCCTCGCCCGCCTCCCCCTGCCTCCGCGCGGCTCCGCCGTCGGCGGCCTGCCGGAGCCTGCCGGAAGGGTTGTCGGACTACGACGAACCCACCGGGGGTATCCCGGTGGAGCTCCTCTGTAGGGCCACCGCTGACGGTGGCCCGAATGTGAGGCCAGCCGACGGTGGCCCAGACCGTGATACCTAGATTTGGGTCTCACGGTTAGGGCCATCGCCGGCGGTGGCCCTGCGGGAGCGCCACCGGGATACCCCCGGCGGGTTCGTCAGGGTCTGGCAACCTCGTCGGGGGGCTTTGGGTAGTCCGCTGACAGCGAGCCGCTGGCGACAACCGCCCAAGAAAGGTATCTGTGCGTCAAACTGGAGGTCAATCGAGAGCACTGTGCGAGTTCTTCCTCCTCCCTAAACACGGTAAACTGGAGGTTGGGTTGGCGTTTGCGGGCGGTGAAATTCCTTAAGTAGTGAAACACTAGTTGTTCGAACAGGAGGCGGAAAAACAAATGTTATTTGGGACCGATGGTTGCGTTTTGATGAAACACGCGGACCTAAAAGCCAAACCAAGCGAAGCCTAAAAAAATAACCATGTCAGTAACTTTCAACATGTATGCAGGTTTTGAATAGACACAAAACACATTGTTGTCAATATGAACTTTTAATTAAAATCAGCTATTTTATCATTTATGCATACAAGGTTGTGGGTTTTGCCTGAACCAAAGTTTTGATGTCACATAAGACATCTGAGATATCTCATGTGACATCTAAGTTGTCGCAAGCGACACATGAGATATCACATAAGACATCTGAGGTGTCGGAAAAGACATCTGAGATCCTCAAAACTAGTGCATTTATGTTGGTTCATCCCTGATCCATAGATTGTGAGGAGTTTTAGGTCATCTCCAACTAAATCCCATCATAGTAGGTTTAATTTGTCTCCATGATGTGCTATGTGATGGGGGTATAAGTTCATCTCCAAACTCAAGCACATACACAAATGGAATCCCACTAAGGATCTAAGTAATCACTCAAACAATCAATCGAGTGATCATAGACCTAATTCCTAATGTAGGAGGCTTGAGAAATCTCATATACAAAATGTGGGGAAGGTCTAAGTTTGTCTTCGAACAAATCCTCATTCTCACGGGAGGCGAGTAACACGACCTCATAATCCCTTTTATATTGTGATATCCTCCATTTACCATTCCAACAGTTTCCAAAGCACGCTATCATGAATTCATCACACAATGATGTCACACTCATGATCATCAAAATACATTCATTTCTCAATTGTTTTCTATGTCATGGAATCTATTAAAGTCTAATTCATCATCAGCCACTAGTGAAACTACGCTACTCCCATGATCGCCAAAAAATACTATTACACTAATAGGTTCCAGGACATGGTAAAATAAGAGAGAGAGAGAGAGAGAGGGAGAGAGAGAGGATTTAAATGACTTCACTGTCACGTATGCGGCCTGCCAAACAATCGCGTAGCTCTCTGGATAAAATTCCCTGAACACTGCTCAAATCTGTGGGTGTACACGCCCAGTCAAGCCATGTCGCTGATCATGTAGCCCTACATGGCTACTAACCAAGTCATGTAAAGTAGTTCATTTACCTGTGTAGCTCTCAAGATAAATGGGGTTCTATACACGGTCGTGTACACAGTTGCATGCCTCACAGTGCAGAGCCAAATTTAGCCCGAAATGATCTCAAATAACCCCAAGCCACCCTCACTTCCTTAGGGACTCTTCTAAGGAACCAACCAATCATCTTAGGACATAAACATCCTAAAATTGGAGTGTTACAAAGACGACAACACTTGGCACATTCCAATGTCGGCCAACACGAAATATTAATGCTCCATTACCTAAAGGAGTTGGAGAAAGATGGCTTTCTTCTTTCTCGAGAATGAAAACATGTGGTTCCACCTCCATGAAAAGAAGAGATCATGCAAAATATTACATTGAGTTCCAAAGCAATGGAAGAGTTTTTAGGAGTTTTATTTATGCCTTAAGGCTCCTTTATATGCGGAGTTCTTGTTCCGGTGTGTGTGTGGACAAAAACGCCACCGCCATAAAATGTATGTTTGGCGAGACAATGATCATGACCGCCATCAAGAAAATAAAACTAGTTTTAAACCTAAAAGTGGATGAAATTGTTTAGGTGAGGTTAGACGTTCAGGAACGAAGGTTCATAATCCCGCGTTCACGACAAAAAATGTGATAATAATTAAAAATAAAACAAAATATTTTGGTGTGGAAACCACCCGTCACCACACATCTTCCCAAAACCCCGAGGTGATGGTAAGGGGGGACGAGGGTACATAAACACCAAAGACCACCCGCTGCAGGCAATGTGGGACTAATCCAACCACGGGATGGCGGGGATATTCCGCCACACGGGGGCCCACCGGGGTCAACACCCAGACCTGGAACGCGATGGGGAAGCCCAAATATGCGGTCCCACACACACCCAATCCCGCTGGACCTTGGTCCTCAACACACCCCCGCAGCGGGATGCCTCTGATACCATGTGGAAACCACCCGTCACCACACATCTTCCCAAAACCCCGAGGTGATGGTAAGGGGGGACGAGGGTACATAAACACCAAAGACCACCCGCTGCAGGCAATGTGGGACTAATCCAACCACGGGATGGCGGGGATATTCCGCCACACGGGGGCCCACCGGGGTCAACACCCAGACCTGGAACGCGATGGGGAAGCCCAAATATGCGGTCCCACACACACCCAATCCCGCTGGACCTTGGTCCTCAACATTTGGGAATTAAAAATGATTGCATTTTGGGTTGATACCCAAAAATGATGTCTGTCATTTGTCAACCTCAATCATAATAACTAATGTTTTTTTTAAAAAAATCGGAAATGAAAAAAAGAAGATTTATTTGGTATTGAAATCTGGATAAAAATCATTATATTTTATGAAAATCATGACATTAATGTCAGGATTTGAAAGTTTTATACAGAAATAAGCTTTATGAAGAATTTAATATGACTATATTTATTTTGTGTAAAATTTAATGATATTTTTTTATAAATCTTTAAACCTCCGTTCACATTTGGACAAAAAAGTCACTATCATTTTGACAAGAACAATTATTACCGTTATCAAGAAAATAAAAAAAAATTTGACCATAAAATTGAATGAAATTTCTTAAATGAGCTCGAGGCAGTTCATAACCATTGCATTCACGATCATTGTCGCATTGGTCCTAAGGCTGTTTTTTTGGGCAGTGTTTTGTAACGGCCCCCTTATGGCTACCGCTACAATATAACTTAGCACTTCATAAGAGTAAAGTACGAACAGTCAGAGTACAACAATATGTGAAAGTGTACTACAAATAATAGAGCAGGACAAAATAAACCATTTCATTTCCTTAAAGTTTCGGATACATATATATACATGAGTCCAAAAAGGTAACCCTAACATACAAAAGGGGCTTACCATACTACACATATACAACTGACAACTGACTCATATCACGCAGCTACTATGTACAAATATATATCTATATCCTGATCACTAATATCATAATGACACTGACACTACATGCAGTAAAATTGGAACTCCTCATGAGGACACTCTGGGTCATTGCACCTCTCTCTGTGCTCTTGTAGTACGCCAAGAACTGCTGAGTAAACCTCCACCCAAAGACGATACTTCTTTTCCTGCCGAGGAGTGCATGGTCGACGTTGACTACCAGTGACTGTAACCGCCTCTTCCTTGACCTGTTTAGTTTTATTTTATATTAGTCAATTGACTATGTGAATTCTTGGTTTCCCTTGATTTTTCCTTATTATGATTATTTCTTAATATTTTGTCATATGTCTTTTTCTTTATGTTCAGTCCTATCATAACTTATATTACTTGTACATAATGTCTCTTTGCTTTTTAATTCACTTTTGAGAGTGAGCTATCTGAAATGTAAATTAAGTGTCCTTATCTCACAATAAGGAAATATTTTCACGTGTCTTTGTCTCGCACGTACATATTACCAATCGTGTCCTTAACTCGCACGTTAAAGGAAGATTATTCTCCCCACCTTCCAATGTGGGTTAACACTTCTATAGCCCATCATCTTGTCTTGTTACATTTCTCTTGCGGCTTAATCGTATATTTACTCTTATATGGTTATTATCATCTTATTTTATTTAAGCGGTTAAGCATTTAAACATTTAAGCATAATATAAGAACAAAGAAAACATAAGAAATTGCATTATATAAGAAAAAGAACTCACTCCTACTTTCTCTTTGCCCTTATCCTTGCGTTGATCAGTTCCTCGTACTTTTTCCTTACCTTTATCTCTCCTTTCTTCTTCATTTCGTTTACCACTGCCTTGTGACATCATCTCCTATAACATAGAACATCAAATAAATATCAATTTGATGCTTTTAGTGTTTGGTACGTACATTACTCGGCTTTAAGTGGAATCCTCTTAACTTAAGTATGTCAAAGGAGGCAGGAAATTGCTTCCCTAACTCTAATTACTTCTAACCCTAGTATAATAACAACATATGAGGTAGTTATGCCCTCTTCCACATATGAGGTAGTTAGGGTAAAACTTCCAACATGAAATAGGTACCTAGGGTTATAGTTAAAGTGAACGAAATTATAGTTTGTAGCCTCCTAATTCATTACAGGAACATTTTGAAGAAAAGGATGCAAGAAAATCCAAAATCTCTCAACCCTAAGGTTTTCTCCCTTTTCAATTCATGTAGATCTTTGGAAAAAAAGGAACAAAAGGACTAGAGGGGAAGTGATTACCTTGCTTCTGGAAGAAAAATCGAGAGAAACAAATGAGATTTGGGCCTCCTACGACGATCCGCGTCGATCGACTCTGCGCGGCTTCCGTCAGGCGCGACTCTTATTTCTGGAGGAAGTGAAGATCACGGGATTTCTTCCTCCTATTTTACCCGATGCCGCCTGCTTTTAGGGTAACACGCATGGGTGAGACTGCCAATTGCCGGTCCAACACAACCCAACCGGTCACCATTGCACCTCCAATCGAATTTTTATCTACATACCACTTCTCCTCCTAGCATAATGGACTTGAATTAAAAAATATCAATAATATTACACGACGTCACAATTCTCCCCTCCTTATTGGATTTTCGTCCACGAAAATCTTCATTTTATATCTTCATCAAATAGAAAGGGGAAAAGTTAACGTATTATCTCTTCTTTTTCCCAAGTAGCTTCATGTTCCCTGTGTCCTTTCCACCAGACTTTCACAAATCGAACTGCTTTGTTTCCAAGTTGCTTGTTTTGTCAATCCACTATTTTGTATGGCTCTGTTGGACTGGATAAGTCAGCTTCAATTTGAATCTGATCAGCAGGGACTATCGTTTCTGGATCTGCAACAAACTTTCTCAATGAAGACACGTGGAATACATCGTGGAGATTCTGAATAGCATCAGATAATGTCAAGTGATATGCGACTTCTCCAATCCTTTCAGTGATTGGGAAAGGTCCAACATATCGTGGACTAAGTTTTCAAGTCGACGAATTCGCAAAACTCCTTTGAATGATCTTATTTTCAGACATACCATATCCCCACATGAAATTCAACTTTTTGATGTATGACGTTATAATATTTTTGTTGCCTGTCTTGTGCTATTTTCAATCTTTCTCGCACAATTGCAAGTTTATCATTTAACTTATCTACTTGTTCTTTTCGAAATAACCTTTGTTCATCATTCTCCGCCCAACTTAATGGGGTGCGGCACCTCCGCCCATACAGCGCTTCAAACGGTGTCATCCGAATACTTCACTGATAGCTATTATTATAAGAAAATTCTACCAATGATAGGTATTTTTCCCATGATCCTCGCAGATCAAGTATGACCATTCTTAAGAGATCTTCTAACATCTGAATGGTTCGCTCGGACTGACCATCAGTTTGTGGGTGGAATGCAGTACTATACAATAACCTTGTTCCTAATCTTTTCTGTACTAACTTCCAACTATTAGATGTAAAACGTCCATCTCTGTCAGAAATAATAGATCGAGGAATTCCATGATATTTCACAATATTATCAATGTACTGATCGACTAATTTTTGAACTGGACTGTCATTCTTCATAGGGACAAAATGTGCAACCTTTGTGAGTCGATCTACAGTCACCCATATACCATTATTTCCTGCTTTGCTTCTTGGCAATCCTATCACAAAGTCCATCGTGATATCTTCCCATTTCCACTTCGGAATTGTTAAGGATTGCAAGTATCCGCCAGGTTTTTGTTGTTCTGTCTTTACCAATTGACACGTCTGACATTTGACAATATATTTGATGATATCAGTCTTCATTCCTGACCACCAAAATTTCTGTTTGAGGTCTTGATATGTCTTTGTTCTTCTAGAATGTATTGAATAAGTTGTATGATGCGCTTCATAAAGTAATTCAGATCGAATTGAATTGACGTTAGGAATACACAATCTTCCATTGAGAAATAACAATCCATCATTCTCCATAAATGTAGTTGACTGGCCACTCCTAACCTTTTCCAAAAATTTCATAAAAATAGGATCTTGATTCATCATTTTCCTTGCTCTTTCTGTAAGTGAATGTTCAGCAGTCAATTGAAAGAGCAAGCCTTGAGTTTGGGATGTCGAGATACACATAAGTGGTTCTAACTTTTGCAGATCTTGCACTAACTCTTTTTGCTTGGTTATTGGTACAATCATGGACTCTAGATTCTTCCTACTGAGTGCATCAGCTACAACATTAGCTCCACATCATAATCTTTTATCAATTCCAACC
Organism: Platanthera guangdongensis; assembly: GCA_039583875.1. NCBI lineage: Eukaryota > Viridiplantae > Streptophyta > Magnoliopsida > Asparagales > Orchidaceae > Platanthera > Platanthera guangdongensis. Next base: position 11,095,094 of record CM077156.1, read on the forward strand.
ATCGCCTTTGTCGCATGTTGATTTTTTTCTGGGAAAAGATGTATTTCAAACTTTTATGATTCGTAAAAATTTCACATTGGGCACCATAAAGATAATATCGTCAAATTTTTAACGCAAACACAATTGCTGCAAATTCCAAATCGTGAGTTGGATAGTTACGTTCAGCATCTTTCAATTGTCGTGATGCATAAGCGATAACTTTACCATTTTGCATTAAGACACACCAAGGAGCTTTCAACGATGCATCACTATAAATTTGAAGCCCTTCATTACCACATGGCATAACCAGCACCGGGGCTGTTGTCAACCTTTCTTTTAAGCCTTCAAATGCGTGTTGACATTCATCGGTCCACATAAATGCGACGTTCTTTCGAGTTAATTTTGTCAATGGTAAATCAATTGCTGAAAAGTTTTTAACAAATTTCCTATAGTAACTTGTCAAACCAAGGAAACTCCTAATTTCTGTAACAGAAACTGGTCTTGGCCAATTCATAATGGCTTCTACTTTTGTTGGGTCTACAGATAATCCATCTTCCGTAATGACATGACCCAAGAAAGAGACTTTTGTCAACCAAAACTCTCATTTTGAAAATTTTGCATATAAGACATGGTCCTTCAGTACTTGCAACACAATCCGCAAATGCTTTGTGTGTTCCTCCTTATCTTTTGAATAGATCAGAATATCATCAATGAACACAATGACGAATTTGTCTAAAAATTCCTTGAAGACCCAGTTCATTAAATCCATAAATACGATTGGCGCATTTGTTAGTCCAAACGACATAACTATAAACTCAAAATGTCAGTACCTCGTACTAAAGGCCGTTTTGTAAATATCTTCTTCCTTAATTCCCATTTGATGATAACCCGGTCTCAAGTCAATTGTTGAAAATACTTTCGCATTGACTAATTGATCAAATAAATCATCAATGCGGGGTAGCAGATATTGATTCCGGATTATCAACTTATTTAGTTCACGGTAATCAATACACAATCGTAGCGAACCATCTTTCTTTTTCACAAATAGCACTGGGGCTCCCCACGACGATGTGCTTGGACGTATGAAAATTTTATCTAATAATTCATGTAGCCGACTTTTCAATTCTGCCATTTCCTTGGGAGCTATTCAGTAAGGTGTTTTTGCTACAGGTGCTGCTCCTTCCACCAAATTAATAGCGAACTCAACTTCTCGAAATGGAGGTAATCCCGGTAACTCATCCAGAAAGACGTCAAGGAAATCACATACCACAGGAACTATCATTGGTTCACCTTTCACTGTATCACTCCCTTTTAGCATCACCAAAATTGCTTCACAACCCTTCCTTAATTTCTTCATTGCTTTTAAAGAGGATATCATGATCTTTGAAACTTCACTCATCCCAGTAAAATTACATTGTGCCTGATTATTTAATGTGAATGCAATTTCCTTCTTCTTACAATTGATGATCGCTTCATGCTTGGTTAACCAATCCATCCCTAAGATGATATCGAATTCAGATAGGGGTAGAACGACAACATTTGCTTCGACTGACTGATTATCAATTGTGAGACATAATGTACATCGAAGCTTTGTATTCATTTCTGTATTGTTCGGCATTGTGACTTTTATGTCATTATAGGAATGATAAGGTTCGATATTTAGATGTTTCATTGTCGTTGAAGCTATGAAAGAGTGGCTGGCTCCCGTGTCGAATAAGACTTTCATAATATTATTGTGAACAGAAACCATACCTGTGATCATCGTATTATGTGCTTTTGCTTCTTGTTGGTTAAGGTTAAAAACCCTTGGTTGTACTTGCCTTTCTTTCTTAGGTTGAAGGACAGATCCAGACGCTACTGATTCAAGGGCCTTTCTTTTATCAAGAGAATGCAAAGTTGAGCTTTTACCTGGACCTCCTCTGGTATCCCTTCCAGCTTCTGATTTCCACAAGGGGCATTCATGCTTCAAATTCCCGAGGCGGTGGCATTTAAAACATATCCCTGTCCCTTTTAAACATTCTCCTGGGTGAGCTTTGCCACATTTTCCACAAATAGGATAACTGATCGTACCGCTGGCTGTGGGGGCTTGTACCTAAACTTTTTCCACTTTGAGCGTCAACTTTTACCTGAAAAGGTCTTGCTCTGTTCTTCTGGCAACCTCTTTGGTTGTACTTCAATCCTTCTCTGCGAGCTTTCCACATTCCTTTCAATTAATTTTGCTGTCTCCACCAACTCATTATAATGCATAATGCGCTGCGAAATCAGATGCACTCTCACATCTTCTCACAGACCCAATTGGAAACGAAAACAGCGTTCTCGTTCATTAGGAACCATGTCACTTGCATAATATGCTAGCTGAGTGAACTCAACTTCGTATTGTACCGCCGATCGATTTCCCTGCATTAACCGAAGGAACTTCTCCTGAAGGATTCATTTCTCAGACGGCGGCACAAACCATTTGATGAATTCATTCAAAAATTCAACCCAATGAATCTCAGTTGGCAATCGTCCATAGAATATTCCTTGTTTCAGGCTATCCCACCGTCTACTAGCCTCGCCTTCAAAGAGGAAGGTAACTAGTTCAATCTGTCGATCCTCTAGACATCACATTGCTTGAAAGATAATTTCAATCTTTTTAATCCAGTCTTTAGTTTCCATTGGTGTAACACCACCACGAAAGGTTGGTGGCCTCATATCCAAAAACTGCTTTAGATGTCGATCCTCCTCATCGTGAGCTGGTTGTGATGCAGTATGTCCCAATCGGATTGCCTCTGCCAAGGCTTGCATAACTTCTACTAAAGGAGGATTTGACCTTCCGGAACTATAACTCTCTTTTGTCATCGCAGTTCGTTCTCGTTCTAATTCTTCCCTTTCTCTTCTACTCAAATATGTTCGGGGAAGTTCCTGAAAAAGAGAATGTAACTTCAGGAATTAGAAAACATCATAAGGTATCAAACATACTATGGTAGTATTTGTCCTCTGATATTTCTTTACGTACTCATATCACCTCCTTATTCGAAACCTCCTCTGATACCAATTTATTGTAACGGCCCCCTTATGGCTACCGCTACAATATAAGTTAGCATTTCATAAGAGTAAAGTACGAACAGTCAGAGTACAGCAGTATGTGAAAGAGTACTAGAAATAAAAGAGCAGGACAAAATAAACCATTTCATTTTCTTAAAGTTTCTGATACATATATATACATGAGTCCAAAAAAGATAGCCCTAACATACAAAAGGGGCTTACCATACTACACATATACAACTGACAACTGACTCATATCACGCAGCTACTATGTACAAATATATATCTATATCCTGATCACTAATATCATACTGACACTGACACTACATACAGTAAATCTAGAACTCCTCATGAGGACACTCTGGGTCACTGCACCTCTCTCTGTGCTCCTGTAGTACGCCAAGGACTGCTGATTAAACCTCCACCCAAAGATGACACTTCTTTTCCTGCCGAGGAGTGCATGGTCGACGTTGACTACTGGTGACTGGAACCGCCTCTTCCTTGACATGTTTAATTTTATTTTATATTAGTCAATTGACTATATGAATTTTTGGTTTCCCTTGGTTTTCCTTATTATGATTATTTCTTAATATTTTGACATATGTCTTTTCCTTTATGTTCAGTCCTATCATGACTTATATTACTTGTACATAATGTCTCTTTGTTTTTTAATTCACTTTTGAGAGTTGGCTATCTGAAATGTAAATTAAGTGTCCTTATCTCACAATAAGGTAATGTCTTCACGTGCCTTTGTCTCGCACATACATATTACTAATCATGCCCTTAACTCGCACAATAAAGGAAGATTATTCTCCTCACCTTCCAATGTGAGTTAACACTTTATAGCTCATCATCTTGTCTTGTTACATTTCTCTTGCGACTTAATCGTATATTTGCTCTTGTATGGTTATTATCATTTTATCTTATTTAAGCAGTTAAGCATTTAAGCATTTAAACATAATATAAAAACAAAGGAAACATAAGAAATTGCATTATATAAGGAAAAAAAACTCACTCCTACTTTCTCCTTGCCCTTATCCTTGTGTTGATCAGTTCCTCGTACTTTTTCCTTGCCTTTATCTCTCCTTTCTTCTTCATTTCGTTTACCACTGCCTTGTGACGTCATCTCCCATAACATAGAACATCAAATAAATATCAATTTGATGCTTTTAGTGTATGGTACGTACATTACTCGGCTTTAAGTGGAATCCCCTTAACTTAAGTAGGTCAAAGGAGGCAGGAAATCGCTGCCCTAACTCTAATTACTTCTAGCCCTAGTATAATAACAACATATGAGGTAGTTATGCCCTCTTCCACATATGAGGTAGTTAGGGTAAAACTTCTAACATGAAATATGTACCTAGGGTTATAGTTAAAGTGAACGAAATTATAGTTTGTAGCCTCCTAATTCATTACATGGGCATTTTGAAGAAAAGGATCCAAGAAGATCCAAATCTCTCAATCCTAGGGTTTTCTCCCTTTTCAATTCATGTAGATCTTTGGAAAAAAGGAACAAAAGGACTAGAGGGGAAGTGATTACCTTGCTTTTGGAAGATAAATCGAGAGAAACATAGGAGATTTGGGCCTCCTACGACGATCGGCGTCGATCGACTCTGCGCGGCTTCCGTCGGGCGCGACTCTTCTTTCTGGAGGAAGTGAAGACCACAAGATTTCTTCCTCCTATTTTACCCGATGCCGCCTGCTTTTAGCGTGACACGCATGGGTGAGACCGCCAATTGTCGGTCCAACACAACCCAACCAGTCACCATTGCATCTCCACCCAAATTTTTATCTACACACCACTTCTCCTCCTACCATAACGGACTTGAATTAAAACATATCAATAACATTACGCGACGTCACAGTTTTGGAGTGTTGAGAATACAAAATTTGAAAGTCGAGCGGTGAGAATAGAGGGAGAGGGTTGTGATGACGTTGAAAGTAAAAAAAAAAAGCATTTTGGTGCGTTAAGAATGGATAATGTAGGTTTACCAAACGACTATTTTGATCGGTGACATTTTCTCCTGCCAGAAATGGAGAAAAACGTCCAAACAAATCAGAGATAATTATGTACGGGTTTCCCACAATTCTCACCGTTCTGGAAAAAATACCACTCTACAATACAGCCATAATACGATCATATTGAAATACGTCTGTATTTTCGATCGATCACATTTAAGAAATCATGATTATGAAAAATGACAATCTGAAAACACACGGTGATCTTTGATGCGTTGCAACATACATGCAGACATAATTTTCTCCAAAGAAACAGACATATTATTTTTCCTATAAAAAATATTTAAACATTTTACTCAGCCACGGGTGCTAGTTCACGTTAATCGACCGCGGTGCATTGTACCGCAGAAGATGTCTTCATTATTGTTATTTTGGCGGTTAGCTGGTTCCTCGACTTCAAGAGGACGGAATCCACACTCGACTCTCTACTCCACTTAATTCTCTCCCTCGCTTTTCAGGGAGGACAAAATGGCCACGGCGCAGTATTCCGGTCGCCGGAAAGCCGCCTCCGACGAGGATCCGGCGAACCTGCGTGCTGCTCCGACCACCGATGAGGAGGCGGGGAAGGCGGAGCAGGAGATGCCTCGAAGGAGCAAGCGCGTCGCAGCCCTCGACATCTTCCGCGGCCTCACCGTCGCCGTACTACTCTGTCTCTCCCTTTTTTTGTCCTGGAAAATTTGTGAAACCTAATAGTGTTTCTGATTTGTAGATGATGATCCTGGTGGACGGGGCTGGCGGAGAATGGCCGGTAATCGGGCATGCGCCGTGGAATGGGTGCAATCTGGCCGACTTCGTGATGCCCTTCTTCCTGTTCATCGTCGGAATGGCAGTTCCTTTGGCACTCAAGGTTTGATTTTGGCGGTGTTTTTTGGAACTTTGCACTCGGAATCACCCTATTTTGACAATTTGTATCCCGAATTTTTAAAATTGGCACTTTGCACCATATTATTACAGATTTTAGGCATTTTGCACCCCAACGCTGAAATTTCAAGGGTATTTAGGTCCGGGCACCACCCAAAATGCTCATTTTGACAGTTTGCAAATAGCCAAAATAAGATAATTCGAGATGCAAAGTACCAAAATAAGTATTTTGGGTGGTGCGCGGACCTAAATTCCTCTAAAATTTCAGTTTAGGGGTGCAAAATGCCAAAAATCTGTAATTAGGGGGTGCAAAGTCCCAATTTTAAAAATCCAGGATGCAAAATGTCAAAATTGAGTAATTTGGGGGTCCAAAGTGCCAAAAAGCCGATACGGGCTGTTGATCCAGATTTTGAGACCCCTTTTTGCTTGATGATATGGTTAATTACTGAAGTCTTTTAAAAAATAATTTCTTACTGGTATGTCAATGTGTGAGCAGAGAATGCATAACCAGGTCCTTGCTCTAAAGAGAGTGGTTTTTAGGACGATTAAGCTTCTATTTTGGGGCCTCATCTTACAAGGTTGAGATCTAAAGATTTTATTTTTTTTTGATATTTTCAGCTTGTTTTAATCTTGGGAAGCAATTATTTGCTTGTGTTCGTCTTGTTAATAATTTAGTCTCACATTGAAATCCAACACTTTGGCTCCGTTTAGCGGAGCGTTCCTCCATCATAGATTGCATGTTTGGCATAACAACGGTTATGACCGCTACCAAGAAAAGAAAATTAGTTTTGAACATAAAAGTGAATGAAGTTCTTTAGGTGAGGTCGGACGTTCACAAAACAATGGTTCGTAACCACCGTGCTCATGACCCTTATCGCCGTGCAAAACGAAGTCTTTGTAAGGGATATAGATCATGTTTCTCTCCGCATACAACTGATTGATTTTTGGTTGGTTGCATAGATTCTAACATCGTATGATAGACGGGGATCTTACCCCCTTGATCTAACCTCTGAAGAGCCCACGACCACCTGCCTCCCATGGTCCCATCCCAAAACTTCCCCTACTCTTGCTCATCACACCCCTGTAACAATCCTTCCTAAAACCTCCAATTCTGAACATAACGATTACAAGGCAGAGACAGGGAACCTCCCCCACTCAGTCGTTTTCACCTCAGACAACAAAAGAGCATAACACATTTTCCTCCCCCAGATGATCCTTGTTATCAAGGAATGACAAAATGCGGATATTGCTTTCAGAACACCCAAAGATCTTCCCATGTCGCCTCTGCTTTGGACCCCTTGGCTCATTGCATGAGCAGTGGGTGCACACCTGACCGTTACATGGAATAATGCGGCAGTTTGATATGGTTGTCGGCTCTATCATCAGGTTGCCCTCTTGATTTACTGTAGAGGATAACTGCCCTGATTGAGTAAGACCTCCCCTTTGTGTTCTCGGAATTGCGAGATATGAAACATCTGATGAATTTTTGCGTCCGCGGGGAGATCCAATCTATAGGCAACATTACCTACTCGTTCCACCACTTGAAAAGGTCTGAAAATCCGAGTGACAATTTATGGAACCCATGCTATCAGATGTTTGTTTGTTTATAGGGCTGGATGCAGAGGTAGACCCACGACCCCTCTTCTAGGAGACTCTCTCGTCTCTTCTTATTGTCTAGTACCCTCATTTGTTTCTGTGTTTGTGCCAAGTTGAACTTCAATATGGAAATAACCTGTTCTCTTGCCTTAAATGACCAATCCACTTCTTCCATGACGGCTTCTCCCGATATGTAAGGGGTATGTAATGTTGGTTCATGACCATAAACAATCTCATAGGGCGTGACTTTACTTGCGATTTGGTAGGTGATGTTGTACCACCATTCTGCTGATGGTAACCACGTCATCCAACTCCGCGTCGTCTCGAAACAAAGACACTGCAAATAGATTTCCAGACAACGGTTGTCGACCTACGTTTGCTTATCTGTTTGTGGATGATATGATGTAGAAAGATTTAGTTGCACTTGGAGGATGTTGAATATTTCTTGCCAAAATTGGTTGAGGAAGATGGTGCCCCAATTGCTGACGATAGAGGTCATGTGGCCATGTAATCGCACTATAGAGTCCAGGAATGCCTCGCCACATTCTCTGCGGTGTAAGGATGTGTAAGCTCGATGAAATGTGCTTGCTTACTCAGTCCGTCAACCATCACCAAAATCGTCATTTTTTCCTTACTCTTAGGCAACCCTTCGACAAAGTCGAGGGAGATATCTTGCCAGATTTTACTGGGCACATGCAAGGGCTGTAGCAGCCCCTTAGGCTTCTGAGTGTCCTCTTTGCATTGTTGACACACCTAGCATTCCTGAATGTATTTGTACACTTCCGGCCTCGTTTTCTTCCAATAGAGCGCCTTCTTAAGGCTATGATATGTGGCCAAGACACCAAAATGCTCTCCTACGATGCCAATGATACACAATTTCAGCAAGGCCTCTGCCATGGTTGCATCTTTTTTCAACCACTAATTTCCCTTTGCGCTTCAAAATTCTATTTGCCCATGCATATTTCGGTTTGCTGTCTTGGTCCTGTTCCTTTTGAGTGATCAGTTGTTACGCCTCGGGATCCCTCTCCCATGAGTCCTTGGGCTGTTGTAGGATGCTGAAATTGATGGTGACCATCATATTCAACTCTGCCACTTCCAGCTCATTTTTCCTCGAGAGACCATCGACGCAAAAATTTTCCTTGCCCTATTTTTATTGTATGGTGTAGTTGTACCCAAGAAGATTTGTGAGATACTTCTATTGTGACGGTGTTGCTAACTTTTGATCAAGGACATATTTCAAGGATCTTTGATCGATCTTGATAAAGAAGGGGTTGCCCACAAAATTGCAAGTAGCTATTTCTCATGCACTGAGAGACTTGCATTCCTTTGACCAAGTTCCTTGCTAAAGTATGCCACCGACCGTCCCTCTTGTAGTAGTACGACTCCCACTGGTGGCGGAGACATCAGATTCAATAGTAAACGACTTGCTGAAATCCGGTTGGCATAGGACCGAGCCGACCGGCGGCCGTGATACCACCTCCTTGAGTTGATGGAAAGCGTTTTCCGCTGTTTTAGTCCATCTGAAGGTCTTGGCTTGGAGCATATCTGTGAGTGGTTTAGCGATTGTTCCGTAGCACTGAATGAACCTTCGGTAGTACCTTGTCAACTTGAGAAATCCACGCAATTTTTTTTCCGTTTCCAGTCTAGGCCACTCCACCATCGCCCGAATCTTCGATGGATTGGTCTCAACACCCTTGTTGGATATAATGTGCCTCAAATAGTGTACTTGTCGTAGCCCAAAGGCGCACTTAGATATCTTGAGGAACAACTGGTGTTGATGCAAAACGCCAAAGTGAAGCATAGATACTCTAAGAGCTCTTCCCATGATGTGCTGAATACTAGTATGTCGTCAAAAAATACTAGAATAAATTTGCGGAGCTGATCCTGAAATATTCTATTCATCAGACTCTGAAATGTCGAAGGAGCATTAGACATGCCGAAGGGCATGACCAAAAACTCGTAGTGACCTTGATGGGTGTGAAAAGTCGTCTTGTGTACATCCGACTCGGCCATTCTAACTTGATGATATCCCTCCCGAATATCTAACTTGGAAAAGAATAATGCACTGTATAGCTCGTTAATCAACTCTTCGATGACGGGGATAGGAAACTTGTCCTTCACCGTATGTCTATTGAGATGGTGGTAGTCGATGCATCGTCTCCATGTGTCGTCGGCCTTCTTCAACAACACCGGTGTGGCGTAAGGACTCAAACTATGTCGTATGACCCCGTTTGCAACATTTCGTTTGCCAAATACTCAATCATGGTCTTCTGCAATAGTGAGTATCTATAGTGCCGCAAGTTGATATCCACATTATTCTCCTTCAACGCAATGCGATGTTTATGCTCACGGACGTGTGGTAGTCCCTTGGGCTCCAAGAAAGGATCTTGAAAGTTTTCCACAAGAGCCTGCAGTTGCTGGTCCTTGACTGAATCCAATGGGGCATGGTGTTGTATGTAATTTAAAGCCATGGTTTCTTCGATTTGGGATGCAGGTTTTGTTCCATCCTCTCTTTGATGGCCCACACTTCACATAGATCCAACATTCTTAGTTGTCCATGCCTTACCCGCCTTGCTTCATTGTGCCTCTGCGACATCTAAGTTCCGGACATGCTCTTGGAGCCCCGCAAAGAGACTTTCTTTCCTCGACATGAGAAACCATCCTCAGATTTTGGAAGTCCCAATGAACAATACCCAACGTTATGGGTCATTGCACGCAAGTGCCATTTCGCATCCGCCCAATGGTAGAACCAACATATCTGGTGTGAAAAAGACACCTTGCATTCTCCCTTTAATGCTTGACACCTTATGTGAACTAGATATATATTTGTCGTCAACAACCGCCACCTTGAACATTGGAATCAGTGTTAACTTGCACTGCAACCGGTTGGTGGTTTCGCTATCCAAAAAATTATGAGTGCTCCCCGAGTCCACTAGTATATGAATTGGTTGTCCGTTATAGAATGCTGTAATTCACATTGTGTAGAAATGGGAGGTTCTCGTAAGTGCATGCATAATCACTTGTGGGATCCCTTGTGTCTCTATCTCTTCCAGTTTTAAATCAGAATCTACATCCTCCTCTGTGATTTCTGGAGTGTCTTCTTCCGGTTCTGGAATCAATTCGAGGGCGTAGGAGTGTCGTCGACTCAAACAGTGGATCCCCAGGACATACTTCTCATCACAACAAAAACATAGTACCTTATTATGCTTGTCCAGGGGCCGACCATGGATCCATGGCAGAGCGGCTTGGTGCCCACTGGAGAGGGGTTGGTGGTGTGCGGGCTGCAGCCCAGTGCGATCTGTTCTCAGACCGACCATGGATCCATGACAGAGTGGCTCAGTGCCAATAAGATCGCATCAGCCACCCACCCCCTCCCGTTTCACAGTAGCAAAGCTCATTAACTTTTGTGACGCCGACAATTTCCCGCTCCGCTGTGAAAACATCTCTCGATGAAGATTGAAATTGTGAAAAGTTGTTACCTAATTTTGAGCAAGCTAGGCCCAACATCCACCTAATATCAACGCCCTACTTCCACCTAATATCAACGCCAATAACTTTACATGGATTAGAGCAAGCTAGGCCCAACATCTGACTCCAATGTCACCTAATTTTGTAAAAAATTCACATGTTAGAGGCCAAAGAAGATATATGTGAGGAGGCATACTGAGAATTTAGTACTACATCTAGAAATTCATTTAGAATTGTGCAATTAGTATAGATTCTGGTTCTTTTCACCTACAACTGCTTGCTTTTATATCAATAGAATGTTTGAGAACATATTATTACAATGCTATCTTGGTGTCTAGGACAAATAGATATATGTGATGTCATAAAGAAAAAAGTTTTGATTTGTAGAATTGAAAATTTCCCAAATTTCGAAATCAAATAGAAGATAAACTTATCTGAAAAGAGCAAACACAGTTTTGCACTTTCTATATTTTTCCCATGGCCGTTGTTCTTAATGTTTTAGGTTTTTATGAACTTTCTATATAGTTGTGTTATTTCATCACTATACAATTTGGAACTTTCTATATAGTTGTGTTATTTCACTTAAAAAAAGTGGGTTGTCTTCTAAAAAGATGCTTTACAACCTTTCTGAAGGGCACTTATCATATTTCCCAACCCATAAGAATTTAGGGGCTAAAACCCAAAATTATATTTTTTATATGGATTCCTTTTTTTTCTTGGACAATGTAAACCTAGATCTTCATGTGTGAAAAACTCCTCACATTATTAGTATAGCCACAGATACTCCCATTCTGATAGATCTCGTAGAGTGACATCTCAATACATTCCTACCTCTTATGGTCATACCAAATGGTGTTTTTTAAAGCAAGAGATAAAAGCTGAAGTTACCTTTTGTAGCAGGAGAAAAATCTCTTGGAGGGGGGTTGAAGAGAGATATTATGGTTACAAAGTTTTTTTCGTTTTTGCTCTCTGTGGTCCAGGGCATTGTATCCTTTATCTATTGTTTAACAAAACAAGGTGAACGGGTAATTACGATTAACTTAAAATAATATTAAATATATATGTCTCAGGCAAGTAGCTTTATTCAGGAGTGATTACACTGATTAGTAAGTTGCTTGTATATTCGGCGAAGTATATGCAAGTGAACTTTCAAGTAGTTTACAAAATTTATTCATTAGTGGTGAGTACTCGACAATGGCTATTCGATAGGTTTGTTTATGGCAAATGTTGTTAGTAAATCAATCAAGTTGAGAGACAAATAAAGCACATAAAACATATGATTTAAGTGATTCATCTAAGATGGGCCATGACCATGGGTAACAACAGATTGTTTGACTAGATAGAAGAACAAAAACCCTTGCAGGATGAAGAGTCGTTCAATTATCATCATATTTCAAACTAAAACCACAGGGCTGTATTGAAACTCGCAAAAGCACTTATTCTTTTGGCTTCCTCTTGAGGATATGAATCGGTTGGCAGGACATTTCCATATTTCATACTCTAGAATATAAGGAGTTTTATATATAACTGTGTCCGCATCAAAACCCGCAAAATGTCTTTCAAAAATACATAGTTAATATACAAAAAATGGAACTCCCAAAAATTATGTTACGGTCGTAGTTCCCAGAACTGGACTGCGCTGGGCTGGGCCCCAGACAGGTTGGTTCCTCCTGGGCAATTCTCACTATTCCCAGCCTGGATACCGTAACAGGGTCGCGGACCATACACCCAACCCGTCTCTGCACCTATTTAACCTTGGTGGCTCAGTTGGTGATGAGAGATCATAGAAGTTCTCTTATCAAGGAGGTTCTGCGATCGAATCCCGATCTTCGCATCCCACCGCCACGATTAAATAGATGCGGAAACGGGTTGGGGTGTCTGAGCCGCAGCCCTGTTACGGTACCCAGGCTGGGAATTGTGGGAGGGAATCGTGGGAATTGCCCAGGAGGAACCAGCCTGCCTGGAGCCCAGCCTGGCCCAGCCCTGTTCTGGAAGCTACGACCGTAACAAATTCTGTGTACCAACTTTTGATGTGACGGTCTCTTAAAGTGCTCTATGACAAACTTTGGGATTATCTCTCGGTGAATTAAGATTTGAGGCATATAGCTAACTGTTGTAAATGGGTCGACCTTCATAGGAAAATGAGTGATTGTGTCATCTCCCACTCCGTTAAGCCCAAGCTTGTCCTCAAGATTGGAGGTAGGATTAGTGCAGTCAAGTGGGAGTTCCATTGATGAGAGATCCATATATGTCATTAACAAAATTGAGTTGACTAGTTTTCTAGGAGAGGGTCGTAAAATGCTAGGTGGATGCTCGAATCGGCGGAAAGTTGAACTTCATAATTTGCGGCGCGAATGCATGGAATGATCTTGAAAGGGATACAGTAGTGACTACTAGTTTCAGTGTGGAGTTGTGGCGGACTGAAATTTGGCTATATGGTTGGAGGTGAGTGAAGATCCAATTGTTGGTGATGGTCTCACGATCGGTGTGGTTAAGGTCGGCGCTAGTTTTCACATTCATGTGGTTTTTTCGCCCCCTATGCCCGTGTTCCATCACAAGAGGGAGAATTGTGCTTCACTTGTTCCTACACGTGAAGAGGTGGATACTTAATCCCATGTTAGGAATCTCATGTTTGGGAGAATTGTGCTTTGTATATATTTGGGGTTCTCCACCTGATACCAATCGATTTTAAGGAATGTTTAAGTTCTAATTTAGTGTTATGCAATTAGTTAATAACATGAAGAGTAAAGTTAATTTTTATAAAATTACATGATGATGTTGTAGGTATGTAGGTGTTTAGACATTGATATCTAGTTTGTGTGTGACTGAATAAGAATGGTAAGATGAACGTGTGATGAAATTAGAAAAGATAAAAGAATGATTATATTCGAGAATTAGTAGGAGGGACATCTATCGAAGATAAGAGACTATAAAATAAATTTAGGTTGTTTATGCATGTAGAATGGAGAATTAAAGATGCATAAATTAACCCTATATATAAAGTTGGTGGCGATGGATTATGTGGGAGAAAAGGTAAATCCATGATCATATTGATGAAGTTCAAGACTGTTACGCAATCGAGCAAAAATGATAAAAAAGTAACACAGATACACAAGATTTGCGTGGTTCACCCCAAGATGGGCTACGTCCACGGGCAGCAATAGGCAGTTTCATTGGATGATGAATAGAGACGGTTACAGGGGTGGTGGTACTTGAATTTTGTGTCATCATAATGCAAGGTAGGCTGTGAAAGTGGACTGACACTAATGTGAACCTATGCAAGTGGTGCGGGGTTGACTCAAACCAGCCTAATTTATCTGATGCGTGTATGATTTGAATTAATCTAGAATTAAATTGAGAAATAAAATTAGATACGATTAACAACACAACACGACTTGAATTAATCTAGAATTAAAGTGAGAAATAAAATTAAATAAGATTAACAACACAACACGACGTTCACCATAAGTTTCATGTAAGCAAAATAAGTTCTTTGCATGTAGAACTTTCAACTAAACTTGCACAAATAAATTTTATAGGAAAATAGAAAAACGAAACAGTAGCACAAGAAAATTACGCTTTACAAATAACTATGGGATATTCATCCACATATTCATTAACAAAAGATGAAAATACAATACTAGATACTCACGAGTAAGTAGAATTGGTGGGAAGTGACGGTGGGTGGCTGTCGCAAGCAGGAGGCAACTTTGGGGCACAAAATAGGGAATAGAGGCGCTAGTGGTACACTGTGAGTGATGATTGTGCTAGTTGAGAGTGGGGATGGGTAGTAGCTTGCGGATGGGAGCAAAGAGGGGCGTACATGTTACAGTAGGAGTCGTAGATGGTGGATATGGCTTGCGGTAGGAACCAGAGGTGGAGGTAGTGCTTGTGGAAGGAGTAGGAGGTGGTCATTTGCGGCCTGCAGCAGGTGTGGGTGATGGAGGATGGCGACTTTTGCAGTAGGAGTGGGCGGTAGAGGCCGACGGCTTGAGCGAAATAAGGAGATGGTGGCTACGGTTTGCAGTGGGGATCGGGAGAGGGAAGAGTGGAGCTAGCAGGGCATGCAGCGGGGAAAGAAAAAGACATAGCAGTTAGGGGTTGTAGCTAGGGGGATCGTGCTAAATAGGGTTAAAAAGGGGAATATGAGACGGAAAACTAAAAGTAACTGGGATTTTGCACCTGAGATCTCGCGACGTTGCACAACGATATGATTGTCGGCTCTAGATTTCTTCACAAGGCCAACAATGCCCAATATGGTTGTCATCGCCCGTTGTCTGAATACTACTAAATAAAGTCCCAAAAATAAAAGAAAATACATAATAATAGGAAAATGGTGATTGCTAACCCGATTAACGCTTCCTATGCCTTACACATAAGCCCGCCCGCCGAGTGGTTGCCCGACCTCCACCATCGATCCTATTGTTTATCCCCATCACCTAAAACCCTAAAATAAGAGGGCGTAGCATAATGACGGACTTGTGAATCACCAGATAGGTTTGAATTTGAGACATGAATAACAAAGATGATTTGTGCAGTTGCAGTTGAACACCTCAAACAACACTCAACTTGAATCAGTGTTGTGGATATCGGCCGACATGTCCGACATGTCGTCCGACATGAAGGTTTGGGAGCAAAAATGACACAACCGTTTTAAATTTGGGTCGTGACGTTTTGAAAAAAACGGCCGATATATCGGTTTTAACCGACATATCGGCCCCAAAAAATTGGGATATCACCCGCTTTTTCTAATTAAAATTTTTATTTATTTATTTATTCTATTTATTATTTTAATTATGAAATGAGCGGGGTCGGGCCGCTGTTTTAACTCCCCCGACCCCACTCATTTCATTTCATCTCGTCGCTCCTTCCCTAGCTCTCCCTGTCGCTCCTGCCCTAGCTCTTCCTCGCGCGTTGTCGGCTCTCTAACTTCTTTGGTTCTCTGGTTCTTTCCCTCTCTAACGCGTTGTCGACACTCTATCTGGTTCTCTCCCTCTCTGGTTCTTTGGTGTTCTTCCTCTCTCCGGTTCTGTGGCTCGCTGGTGCTCTCTAGCTTTCTGGTTCTGTGGTTCTCTGGTGCTCTCCCTCTCTCATGTGTTGTCGGCACTCTATCTGGTTCTCTGGTGCTCTCCCTCTTTGGTTCTCTGTGGCTCGCTGGTGCTCTCTTCTGGTTCACTGGTTCTGTGGTTCTCTGGTGCTCTCTAGCTCGCTGGTGCTCTCCCCTCTCTCGCGCATTGGTGCTTTCTTCTCCCTACCTCCCCCTCTTATTCTCTCTCTCTGCAATTTGTTTTTTTTGTTGATTGTTGTGTTAGCTGCTGTCATGCTATCTTGTTGCCTTGTGCCCTGCTGCCTTATTGGCCAGCTGCCCTACTGCCTTGCTCCATGTTGTCTTTTTTGCCAGTTGTAGCATGGTGGCTGCTTTGTGGGTTATTGCAATCAATGACCCGTTTAGTTGTTGGTGGTTTCCCTGTTGCCTTATTAGTTCAGCAATGCATGGTGGCTGCCTTGTGGCTGATTTGCTGGTTGTAGCGTGGTGGCTGCCTTGTTGCCTTATTTGCCTTATTAGTTGTTGTCTTATTTTTATTTGACTCGTTTATTAGTCAACAAATGATTTGAAATACCCTATTAATAGTTATTTATCCAACTTCATTTTGCAATCAATGATGCATGTATATCCAATCTCATTTTTAGTTGTCTTGCTGCTTTGTGTCTTTTGACAAATAAAATGTCGGATGCTTTGAAAGTTTGAATAATACTTGAATGTTTTGTTTCTTTTGTTGGATACTTTCAAAGTTTGAATGATAGTTATAACTTTGTATACTAATATACTACTGAGAATGCAAAATGTTGTTGGATAAATAAAATGTTACGTGAATAATATAAAAGATGTCTGAATATTTAACAATCTAATGAAGTTATGGGGTTTTTTTGATGTTGATGTTAAATGTTAAATATAGCTTAAAGTTATACAAATTTTCATCTTTAAAGTGTTAAATGTTAAATGTTACATATAACTTTTAATATTTAAAAATTCAATAGGTTGTAGAATAGGTAGTACCGTGACATGTATAAAAAATAATATTTAATTACATATATAATTAATTAAATATTAAAATCCGATATATGAAATATCCCCGATATATAAAAAACCGACATGAAAACCCAAACCGACGTGTCTCCGACATCCGATATCTGCAACATTGCATACTAGTAAGAATATATGTTCATCTAGTGCACATACCTTGAAATTTATTACATGCTTAGACATCTCTCGTTAGGAATTATTATTATTATTATAATATATATATGCCCACTTCCTTTCATAGCAAGAATTAATATCATTTACAAAAATCAATGTAGGTGGGTACTCACATGCTCCTGATGAATTGACCTATGGTGTCGATATGAAACATATAAGATGGTGTGGCATCCTCCAGGTGAAGAATGCTTTTGATTTATTTGTTATAGAGCACTTGGTAAAATATCTAATTCATATTTTGCTTTCTCAGAGAATTGCCCTTGCATATTTGGTGGTGGCATTCTTGGAAATTTTTTCAAAAACTTCAGAAGCCCAGGAGCTGACCCCCGTAGGATGGTCGGCATTTAAGATATATTGTTGGCAGTGGTAAGTAAAATTTTAATCCTATGTTTTCAATTAACTTAAACATTGAGTCATTTTATGAAAATCTTAAAACAGAGTTATCAGAAATAGTATATATGTGTTGGCCTCCAAAAGGTTCTTGCAAAATATGTATGGAGTACGTTGGGAACTCTTCCAAAGAGGGTCATACTTATACTTAGGATGAGTCATTTACTTTAAATTCACTGTAATGATTTGTGTTATTTATATGCCTCAAATTATAATATATCCATAAAAAATATGGCATTCAGCACTTCATCAGATCATGTCCTAGCATCAGAAGCTACTACACAGTTTAAGTACGGGATTTTGTGCCTTAACTATATTCATAAGAGTATTTTGGGTTTTCTGGCATGTACGAAGTTGTCAACAACTTTAAGGGGATTGTTAAGGGCGGCCCACGTTAGGCTAGTGGCAGCCCAATTATTGTACCCCCCATTTTCACTTATTTTTTATAACACTAGTGGCAGCCCCTCTCCCTCCCCGATTCTTCCGCAGGCGTTCGTTAGCCCTAGCCGACTACTCTCTTCCAGTGCTTCCTCTGCCGCCGCCGCCGAAACTGATGGCGTCTCTTAAATCGTCGGCCGAGCACCCCCCCTCCCACAACCGGACGCCCTACCCGAGTCTTCCAGGCTCAGCGACTCCCCTTGGCGATTTCCTTCTCTTCCATCCCTACCCAAGCCACCTCTTCCAGATTTCTCCTCCACCGCTGCCTCTCCCTCCGTCAGAGATATGACGCCTGGAGTCATTTGGATTCCATATCCTCTGTCACCGGTTGGATCTCATTCATTTAATTTTGGTCATTTTCTTACTAAGGTTTATATTTTAATTGATAATTAGTTTTTTTAATTTTTTTAAAAACTTTTTTGGGTTGCCAATAACAAATTTGTTTGCATGTGTAAAAACGTGGTTTGCCATTAGCCAAACATAGGCTGCCCTTACAATCCCCTTTTCTTACTAAGGAAGGTTTATATTTTAATTGATAAATATTTTTTTGATATTTTTAACTTGTTTTTGGCATGCTAATAACAAATTGGTTTGCATGTGTAAAAACATGATTTGCCATAACGATGAGCTTCCATTAGCCAAATGTATGCTGCCCTTAACAATCCCCTTAAGTAATTGTATTAGAACTTAGAGATTTGAAAGTTCCATTTTTGCCCTCGAAATAAAAAAAATCCAAATAAGTAATATTTACTTCATGTAGGAACAAAGAAAAACCCTAAATCCTTCAGCCCCTTCCGTCAACTAACCAGCTTGCCCTCCCCCATCGTGATACCTTGGTGTCCCAGCTTTTTCTCCAATGCACTATCTCCTTTAACTTTAGCGTCCTATCTCTGCCGCCCGTGTGTGGACTTCTTGCTTGTCATTGATGATCTCGGTTTGCTGAGGTTCCTTCTCCCAACATTGGTAGAGTTATCGATGTCTTAGTTCCAACGCTAGTGTCCTATCTCTTCCAATGTCGGTGCTCTATCTTTGCTGCCAGTGCATTGACTTATCTCGTCACCGGTGATCTCCAATTCACTGAGGTTTCCTTCTTCTTAACACCATCATGACCGCTGATTATGAGTTTTTCTCCCCATCCTTTTTTTCAGACTCAAGTGATTACTAATTTACTATGTGTTTGTTAGTTAAGTGGAACCTTCATGTTGTATTGAGTATCTTCCTATCAAATTTCGGGATATTTTCCTCTAATTTCAACCCACATGCGTGAATTTATTTGTGGATTGAAGTTCCTTGTGTCTAAGATTTCAGCTTCTTATTAGTCGATAAACTAACAAACACACAAATTTAAGTTCCTATTTACTTTTCGATACACCATTCCATGTTTGAAGTTCCAAATCATGACTCAACTATCTTTCTTGTTCATCATTTAATTGGTTGCAGCATCGAATAAGATTCAAGGTCATTATTTTGTCATAAATTATACTGGGAAAATGATTACCACGCATGAGATCAAAGATCAATGATGAAGTAACATCTCATTTTATTGTCTTAACTCATTATATTTATAGTATATAATGCACTACAAAAATATTCTCGGGATGGAATGATATTTAAGGTACATTGTTTACTTTAGTATGATACAATGGAGATTGATAATGACGATACTGTCATGGAGATGTTCAAACTACGGCTTTGTTTGGCACGATGGTGGCAGTCGTAAACACATGGGTTAAACCGTTAAGGATCACCTAACAAATATCATCTGTTTGAACATAAAAGTGGATGAAGTTCCTTAGATGGGCGTTAACGAATGACAATTTAACCCCCATGTTCATGACCGCCACCACCGTGCCAAACGGAGCCTACATCTGGAGAAAAAAAGAGATTATTCTCGTCATAAGTAACGTTTAACAAGGATCATATCTATTGATCAATATTTCGTAATACTTGATTTGAGTTATATGATTTGATCGATTTAGATGTTGATTGAGTTCCAGATGACCAACATGAATTAAAATTGACCAACATGAATTCTATGAGTGAGAGTGGTGAAGATGTTGGGAAAAACTGCTTGATTTGATATATCAAAATAGCGTAAGTGACTTCGGTTCTTGCCTTATCATATTTATAGAAAGGCCTTATAATTATGAGTGCATATTAGAATGCTGAAATCAAAGTATAAGGCTCATCTGAGTCACAACTCAATGTGTTGTAAATGTGTTGTAAAGATGTTGAAGCATGACTGAGCAAATAAGAAGTTTAAATTTTAATATCTTTATTGATAGTTAGCTAAGTGAAGATGTCAACGTACGTCAAGAAGTATACAATGAAGATGTTGACGTACGTCGAGAAGTATACAGAGACAGTGCAAACGTATGTCGAGTAATCTTACTTTGTGCATTGACTATGAGCTAGTAATTTCCTTGGCCTGTGCTTTATTAAAGATTCTGCTTTTCTTAAGTGCTTGCAGCAGGTCACCATATTCATCAATAAGTTGATGAACATCTTCTTCATATTAAGATTCATCTACATCTCTTGATGCAGATGCTTCAGATTCTGAATCAGTATAGTAATCAGAATCTATTGAAGAATTGTTTACCTTACTAGGTACAGGCTAATTCTGTCACTGATCTTCTTTTGTCAAGGCCATCAACCCTTTACAACAAGGTTCTTCAATTTCATTTACTGAATCCAGCCACTTCAAGA
This sequence comes from Platanthera guangdongensis, assembly GCA_039583875.1. Classification (NCBI taxonomy): domain Eukaryota; kingdom Viridiplantae; phylum Streptophyta; class Magnoliopsida; order Asparagales; family Orchidaceae; genus Platanthera; species Platanthera guangdongensis. The sequence goes on from CM077156.1 coordinate 11,115,837, forward strand.
ATTCAGCCTTTTCTACATCCTCTTCAGTTGCCAACAGTCCTATGTATGCTTCAGCTTCAGCTTCAGCCTCAGATCTGATGATGAAGAATCTGACCAGCTTTTTTTGCTTCTTTGCAACAAAGAATTTCTCCTTCTTGCCCTTGTTTTTTAGTTTCTTCTTATCAGTAGATTCTTTCCTTTTGACAAGACAATCAGCTACCACATGTCTAGGCCTGTTGCAGCAATAACAAACAATCTTAGTTGAAGATAATTTACTAGGTTTAGAGCTATACCTGTCCTTCCTAGAGGATTTCTTTTTCTGATAGTAATCATCCTTGGATTGTGAAGAACATGGCTTGGATCTCCACTGTTTCTTCTTCAAAAACCTTTGAAATTGTTTTGAGAAAGCTGCTAAGTCTTCATCAGAATTTGGACTATCTGATGTGTGACTGTCAGAACTTTCTGAAACAACTTCTGCAGCTTTCCTAGGAGGTGATGAAGACATTCTCCTATTCTTTCTTATGTCTTCAGTCTTGAAAGTCACTGACTTATCTCTGTGATCAATTTTATTACTTTTCTCCTCTTTTCTGACCATCACCTGCATTTCATATGATAGCAGTTTGCCAAATAATGTTGGAGGTGAAATTTCTGCTAGTCTGGTCACTTCCCTGATGACACATATCTTTGTGTCCCAGTCTTTAGTCAATGATCTCAGAAACTTATCATTTAATTCATATGTGCTGAATACTCTTCCATATGATATCAGTTCATTAACTATTCTGAAGAATTTCTTGTAACATTCAGTTATGTTGTCTGTTTTAGATTGTCTAAAACTTTCATACTCCTGATTCAGCATAGACTTTCTATCTTCTCTCACCTCTTCTGAACCCTCCATGTAGACAATAAGTGTATCCCACATTTCTTTGGAGGTCTTGCAGTGGATCAAGTTTTGAAATGTTGAATCATCTATGACACTGACTATTATATTTTGTGCTCTCTTATCCATAGTAGTCAAGATGATCTCATCATTTGTTATTTCAGAATATTCCTTTGGTATCCTGAGATTTGCATCAAGAACTGAGACTTTCATTGGAATGAATGACCCTTCTTTGACTCTCATGTAGATTTTTGGATCTGAAGCTTCCATAAACAATATAACTTTTTCTTTCCATATGCCAAAAATCTCTTTCCTGCATATGGGTAACTTCATGGAACCAAACTCCTTATGATTCTCTATGGAACCCATTTTGTCTTATAGATTTCTACCTTGGAGATCTACTCAGACTGTTAGGTCTATTCTTTGAGCAATCTCCCTCTGATACCACTTGAAAGAATTGGTTTCAATATATTCTAAACACCTAGAGAGGGGTGAATATGTTCAATTCTTTTTCTAACTTAGGCAGATAATTCTATCTAGTTCAGCAATGTATTCAGCAGAAAGTATAACACAACATTCACATACACATCATTCACAGATTGCACACCAGTTTTATAGTGGTTCTCCAAATGATGGGTACATCCACTTTCCCCCTTCGCCTATCTAGCAGTATACTAGATTCGGCCTAACTTCCTTCCTTCTTCTCAGATCCGCAGATCTTACAGCTCAGAACCAAGAATGGTTCCTACAACTCAGAGTGAATCCACACTCCTACAACTCAGGCACAAGCCCTACCTCAGCCTCTTCCACAGGCCTACAACTCAGAGTGACACCCCACTCCTACAACTCAGGCACAAGCCCTACCTCAGCCTCTATCACAGGCCTACAACTCAGGGAACAGATTCCCCTACCTCAGGCACACAGCCCTACCTCAGCCTTTATAATTTAGGCTTACAACTCAGAGATGTAATCTCCTACACTCAGATCTAGTACAGATCCTATAAAATTATTGAAGAAACATTGTTGATATTTTCAACCAGATGGAGAGAGAATTGGTTGAAGGTTTCTTGATCAGTTCTTGATAGAACTGATTTCTTAAGGATCAACCTGACTTAGTTTTCTTCAAAGCTTCTTGAATCTGAACACTGTAGTGTTGATCTTCTTGATGTTGAGTTGATTTTCAATCAGCTTCCTTCAGAAATTAATCTGAATTCTTCTTTAGACTTGATCTGAATTTTTCAGGCAGACAATTCAGAATCTGCCTTCACTGGATGAGAACTTCTCTCCTTCTTGTTTTTCTCTCTCTATAATTTGTTGACTGTTTCTTTCTCTTCTTCCGGATTCTCAATCGTTCAGAGATTATAATTGATTGGCTTGATTAACTTCTCTCTGTTCTGTAAGTGTTGATCTTGTCGTTGTTGTTCTCTTCTGATTGTTGAGAGAACACATCTATATATAGGTTTCATCCATGGTAACCGGCTGTTCCGGTTTCAAACAGTCTTCTGACACCTCTGACAGATGTGATAATAATGTCAGTAATGACAGCTGTCAAGTCTTCACTTGTATTACTTCAGCCTTCATTGAACTTTGACTCAGCAGCAGAGAATGTCGACTGAATTCTTCATATGTGTCGACACACATAGTCCATGTGTCGACACAAGTCTTGTTGTTGTCGACACAGCTTCTGTGGAATGTGTCGACACAAGTTCTGTGTGTCGACACAAACACTCTTTGTCTTGACAAAGTTGGTGTCGACAGAATTCTGTAATGTGTCGACAGCTTCTCTGTGTGTCGACACAGCTCCTGATAATGTCGACACAAGTCTGGCCCTTAGTGTCGACACAGCGTTGTCGACAGATTTTCTGTGTGTCGACACAAATTCTGGATGTCGACACAATCTGGCCCTTAGTGTCGACACAGCGTTGTCGACACAAATTCTGGATGTCGACACAATCTGGCCCTTGGTGTCGACACAGCCATTCCCAAGTGTCGACACTTGTACTTAGAAAATTTTTCTTTCCATTTTCTTAACCTGCACATGATAACTCAATACAACATCAAATACAACTTGATGCATATCATTGAGTTAGGTGAGGCTTCTCCAAATCTGGTACATATTTTCCAATGTACCCAACAGATACAATCCGGAGCGAACTCCAGCCAAAATCAAGGAGGTTGGGTCCTCCAAAGATCGCTCTCTCAAATATGAGATCCCAAAACCCTAATAAATGAAAAGATAAACCAAACACTCTCATACCACCTCCTTATATAAGGAGGGGGGAGCTCACATGACATTGAACCTAAAATAAGACAAATTAATATTAATTAATTAATACAAATTAATTAATTAATACCGATTCATGACACGAATTAATTAAGGTGGTTTCCATATGCGCGCTCTGGTGGTCCCGGCAACTGGTGGATCCTTCGACAATTGTGCCAGGGTAACAATTTGTCGGTCTTGAAAATTGGCCTTGCCCTCAAGGCCAAAGTTTAATTTTTTGTCGGGGTATTTAATAATGGGTGGGTCAAAGGAGTTGTGGCCGGGGTGCGGAAGGAAGGGGAAGTGACGAGAGAAATTATTGAAAGGTGAGGTTAAAAAGAAAATGAGAGGCTGCGAGAAAAATAAAGAAAAAATAATGTGAGGTGAGGTTGTTTGTAGTGGGGGTAACAGTGGGTGTAAATTGTAAAAGGAGGTGAGGATATGGGATTTGGGAAGGCATGGTTCTGGAAAAGGAAGAGAGTGTGTGGCTCGATGGTGGGGGAGACAAAGCCTACTGCATCAATTGAGGAGGGGATGGAAAAAGTGGTCGCTACTCTGGATTGAAGCGACACGCCCGAGTCGACGCTGACGGGGAGAATGGGAAGCGAACGCCGCTGCGTGAAGACATCGAGGGCGAGAGGTGAAGGAAGAGGTTTGGGTTGTGAGCGTTGTTGTGGATAAGCCTCCCGGTGGAGGTCGAGAGGCAGAATCGATGATGGAGAAGGCAACGTCACGACCTGGATCTGGCGGACGCGATGTGGAGGGCCTTGGTCAGGGATTTGGACTGGCGGCAGACGGAAGACAAACGCAGAGCAGTTTCGGGACGACGAAAAGCAGCGATGCGAAGCGTCTGGTGCTGCTGCCGGAAACGGTGTTGGAGGTGCGATTGTAGGAAGATGAGGGCTGTTATGGTTGCCGCCGAAAGCGGCGCTGGAGGTGCGGGCCACTACCGCTACTGCTGCGTGGGCTGGATCTTGCAGTCATCACGATGCCGGAGAAGTACCTACAAGGAGGCAGACAGCGAGGCGAGGAGGTTGTCTTGAATGTTGAACCGACGTTCGATGGAGGCGAGTGTGTCCAGCGTGGCTCGAGCCCCGACGACGTGGAACGAGCGGGCGGGGGCGGCGGGTCGGACCATTGATACGTCTTGCAAAGAAGAGCGAGACATGCTTGCATTAAACAGGAACACAAATACAATCTGGAGCGAACTCTGACCAAGATCAAGGAGACTGGGTCCTCCGAATATATAAGAGCCCAAAACCCTAATACATAAAAAGATAAACCAAACACTCTCATACCACCTCCTTATATAGGGAGGGGGGCTCACATGACATCAAACCTAAAATAGGACAAATTAATATTAATTAATTAATACCAATTAATTAAGGTGGTTTCCATATGCGCGCTCTGGTGGTCCCGACAACAGGTGGATCCTCCGACAAATGTGCGAGGGTAACACTCCCCCTCAAGGTGGACGAAAGATATCCACTAAGCACATCTTGTCACACAATCTACATAAATCCAGTGAGCTAAGTCCTTTGGTTAGACAATCAACCACTTGTTCTTTTGTAGTGATATAACCCAGCTTCAGTATCCCACCATCCAGGTTTTCTTTGATGAACTTATCGATCTCTATATGTTTGGTTCTATCATGTTAGCTGGGATTGTTTGCAATGCTAATGATTGACTTGCTATCACACCACAGTGTCATTTGTCCGCCTTGATCTATCTTGAGTTCACTCAACAGAGCTTTCAACCATAACAACTCCCCTACACTTGAGGACATGACCATGTATTCTGCCTCAGCTGTAGATCTCGCAACTACAGTCTGCTTCTTGCTTTTCCAGGAGACAATGTTGTCACCCACAAACATGCAATATCCCGATGTGAATCTCCTGTCATTTGCACAACTAGCCCAGTCAGAGTTGCAAGCCTTCGATATTCAGATGTTCATTCTTTCGGAAGATCAGTTCCTTTTCTGGTGCACGCTTTAAGTATCTAAGAATCTGATACACTGCATCCAAGTGCCCCTCCCTGGGATCGTGCACATAACGGGCTACTACGTTCATAGCAAAAGATATGTCGGGACGGGTGTGGCTCAAATAGATCAGACGACCTACAAGCCTCTGATACCTCTCTTTATAAGTTGGCTCTCCTACCTCAACGATGAGTTTGAACTTCTGGTCAATAGGAGCAACCGCGGGTTGCATCCTAACATAACCGTCTCTTTGAGCAGATCTAGTACATATTTTCGTTGAGATAGAATGATTCTCTCTGCACCGCGAGCTACTTCTATCTCAAGAAAGTATTTTAGCTGCCCAAGTCGTTCACTTCAAACTCCTTGCCCAATCTTGTCTTTAGCTGAGCAATTTCCTTCTCATCATCGCCTGTAATAATCATATCGTTCACGTACATCGTAAGTATCATATTGTGATCTTCATTCCGCTTAAAGAACATGGTATGATCAGCGTTGGTCTACGGATATCCCATATTAACCATCGTCTTTCTAAACCTGTCAAACCAGACTCGAAGAGATTGCTTTAGCTCATACAAGAATTTCTTGAGTCTACACACTTTGCCAACCGTTTGTTTCATGTCAAAGCCCGGTGGCACTTCCATGTACACATCTTCCAACAGATCCCCATGAAGAAATGCATTCTTTACATCGAGCTGGTGTATCTTCTATCTCTCATTTGCCGCCAAGGATATTAGTGTCTGCACCGTGCTCATTTAGGCAACGGGTGCAAAGGTTTCATCGTAGTCGATGTCATAAATCTGACTGTAATCATTTGCAAAGGTTTTGTTTCACCATGAAAACCTGCTTGCACCCAACTTCCTTTTTTTCTAGTGGTAGTGACACGAGATTCCAGATGTTGTTCTTCTCTAATGCCCCAAGTTCTTCTAGCATTGTAGCTTTCCATCAAGGATCCTTCTTAGAAACCTGTCTACACTTAGGAATAAAAACAATGTTTAATGAAGTAATGAATGCTCCATGTGCAGGGGTATATGAAAGTAGGAAACAAATTGGGCGATATCATGAGGAAAGTCATATCAATCAGGTGAGACTCCCGCATTCTTGCGGGAACTTCATCTTACCGGCAAGGGAGTGGGAGCAGAGAGATGAGGGATTATCATACCGAGGATTTCTGAAGTTTGTGGTGGATGGTGCAGGTGTCTCAAGTATCGGAGTAAGCAGAGGCAAGAGACTTGATACAGGTGGCAATATAGACATTGTGGTCTCGCTCGACTGCCTTGTTCTCATATACACTCTTAACACCCCCTAAATTTGAGGTCCGTCATCAATAGATTCTCTCCCCTCAAGAACCGACACCTCAACTGACTCTGATTCCTTTGGCATAGGTGACAACGGGATACTTACTATCTGTCACTCACCACCACAGCTATTCTCCTGCTCTTGTCTTATATTTTCTATACCGAGTGATTCTCCAAAAGGCAAGTCAATCGAAGGAGAGTAATATGACTCAAGCTCTCTGAAGGTGACATCCATGCTGACGAATAAATTTCTCTCCATTGGACTTCAACATACATACCCTTTTTGGGTAATTGAATACCCAACAAAAACACACTTCAGGACCCTTGGATCTAAATTTCTCACATTTGGTCTTTTATCATGCACAAAGCACACACAACCAAAGGTTTTGAGAGGAAGAATATCTTCACTCCTCCGTCGCAGTATCTCAATCGAAAACTTCTGATCCAATACTTGTGAGAGCATCTGATTGATTAAGTAGGCTGCTGTTAGCACGGCTTGTCCCCATAAGTACTTTGTCACCTTCATTGCTATCATCATACTCCGAGTCACTTTCAGAAGATGTTTGTTCTTCCATTCCGCTCTAGTGTGTATGGACACGTAGTTTGATGTTAGATTCCCTGTGAAAACAAATACTCTTCAAACGTCTCATTGGTGTATTTTGTCTCATTATCAGACCTCAACACTTCTACGACCGCACCGTGTTGAGTTTGAGTCCCTTTATGAAAATCCTTGAAGCAAGCAAGCACAGCACTTTTGTTTCTCATTAAATAGTCAAGTTACACGTGAGAAACAGTCAATGAAAGACACAACACCAAAATCCATTTATAGTGGGCGTGGGACATGATCCCCAAATATCAGAATGTATCAGATTAAATGAATGAGAACTCCTACTTCTAGAACTAGAATAAGAATTTCTGGTGTGTTTTACTAGTTCGCACACATCACATACAAGTTTTTCTTTATTTTCCTTTTTAAATAGAAGGGGATACATCAGACTCAAAACAACAAAAGGATGACTCATACACCGATGATGAAGTATTAGTATATCCTCCACACTCTTTCCGACTTCTACAGCTTCATCAATAATGGTTGAAAGGGCTGAATCCATATTTCCTCTATCTAAGTACCACAAACCACTATGTCATGTGTCAGTCCCAAGTTTTCTACCGGTCTCCTTATCCTTGAAGATCACCTTCAAAATATCAAACAAAACAACACATTTTAGCTGAGATATGATAACATTAATGGATAAGAGATTTACGAGAAAGGAAGGGGCATGCAAAACATTGGATAAGGTCAAAGTGTTGGTACATTGCATGGTACCCTTACCAACCACTGACTGAGTTGTGTCATCGGCAGTTTGGATGCGCTTTGGGATGACTAGGGGAGTATACACAAGGAATTTCCTAGCATCCTCAGTGACATGTCGAGAAGAACCTGAATCGACTATCCAATCTTGTGATCTAGTATTGGATATAAATGTGAGGGCAAGGGTTTATTTCGTACCTGTGGTTGAATGAGTGAGCGAGGCAATGCTACCCCTTGATGAAGCTAACATGAGTGCATCGTCATTCACTCCCTTCTTCTTTCTCCGCATCAATTGGGAGTAAGTGTTCACAATCTCCTGCTCCTCTGAGTTAACCATAACATCCGTACTTTCGTCTGTCTCATCCTCGACTATCATGAGGTTTGCTCGGTAGCCTCCTCGTCCACTACCTCTACGACCTCCACGGTCACGCCCACGACTTCCAAACTTTTCCCGACCACTTGCATCCCCCTCCTTTGGTGGCTTGGGGCAATATATCCGAAGATGGCCTATTTCACCACAATTGTAACATTGTCGTGTCTCGCTCCTGTATCCTGCGTACCCTTGATTGGTGATCGTTAGAGCCAATTTCCCTCCTAGAAAAATGGTTATACCTGACTGAAGCCTAATCTGGCTCTGCTCCTGTATCATAACTGTAATTGTCTCATCCAGGGTAGGAATCTTTGGTTGAGCGAGCAACATTGCACTCCTTTACTCAAATGTCGGATTCAACCCTCTCATAAAGAGCATGGTCCTCCACTGAGCATCTTGCTCCCCCTTCGAGCATTCAGGGTCTTTGCAGCATGCGGCTGGTGAGAAATAATCATAATCTGCCCATAGTCGCTCCAGATCTGCGACAAACTCCTAAATCAAGCGATCTTTCGGGGTTGCAGTATCAATTTCCCATTTGATTTGAAATGTGTGCATGTCATTGTCGACTCCTGCATAGAGCCTCTATAAATTTCCCCAAACATCGCTTACAGTCTCTATGTCATCTACCGTGATAGCGATAGACGCGACCAATGAGTTTAGAAGCCAGTTGTGTAACAGACTGTGTGTAGTCTTCCATTCATTATACCCATCCAAGTGCTTCTCTGGCTCCCTCATCTCGCCAGTTAGATAGCCCTCCAGGTTCCTTCTGAAGAGTGCCCTTTTCACCCGACGTGACTAACTTAAGTATGTGGTTGGTCTGTCGAGCTTCAGCTCCATAGGGGGAAGATCCAACATTACCAGAGGCGACGACGACTGAGCCAATTCCTCGCCTTTTGACATTCGCTGGAATTCAAGGAGCACTTTTAGGTCCGCCTCCTCCAACTTGGCAACCAATTTCTCCATGAGTAACCCGCAAATTTGCTTGACCGTCGTGCCGTACTATATTCTACGCTCACCACAGAGACCCACTTGCTCCCAATGTTAATCCTTCACTGGAAGAACGGAGAAATGTCGAGCCAAAGGTTCTTCACACGGTGAGAACTTAAAATCAGTGCCTCGTCACTCCCACGCAATTACAATCCATGGATGAAAGCCTCAAAAAATACAAAACAGTTGCTTCTTCCCTGTGACTTATTCCGACTGTCGCGCCTCCCTGCGCGATGCTTCACAGTGTGATCCTTCTTTGTGCGTGTCAAGGGACAATCCTCTGCAATTCACTGTGATGCTTCTCCCCGTGCAATCTCACGCGACGATGCTTCTCTGCGCGCAATCCCATGCGTCGCACGTTCTGCCGTATTTCCCTGTGCAATCTCGTGTGTCACAAGAAGTGTCGCACTTCCAGTGGTTCTCTCTGCGCAACACGCGATGATGCTTCTCCCCTGGGACGATGTCGCACGAAGAGCCTGACGATTCCTCTCCCTGTCGCACGCCTTCTCCCCGCAGAGCCGCGCACTCACGTAATTTCGCACGAAGAGCCCGGCGATTCCTCTTCCTGCTACGCGCCTTCTCCCTGCAAAGTCGAGCACTCGCGTAATTCCGCACGCGCGCTTCTTCAGAGTCGGAACCCGCGAGCCTGCACTCCTTCTATCTGTCGCGCTCCACGCTTCGCCGCATGTGTATGCCTCTTCCTCCGCGCGCGTCTTCCTCAGCGAGCGGTACCGCTTCTTCGGTCATCCGTTCTGTCTCTTCTGAACACTACCAGGAAAGGAAATAAAAAACTGTGATGGCTGAAATCACGGGATTTGTGGGGACCTATTTTATTTCCTCAAACCTAGCTCTGATGCCAAGTAAAAATAAGGAATGCAATCTTATTATTCTCTTTATTACTTTACATCAACATATATCTCCCCTATATATACACACAAGAGGGAGACCCAAAAACAAATTCTACGATGTGGGACTAATCCCAAAATGAGGAGACCGCTATGGCACATCAATTTACAGTATATGCACACCAAATTCCAACAAGACTCATAGAACCAATTACAATTGAATCTTTTGATAAGGAGATTCAAAGAACCAAAAGTGTTTTTGATAAGTTATCTCAAACCTGTTGATAAGATGGCCAAACCAGTTTGAGAGCCTTTTGATAAGGTAGACTCAAAACCATTCCAAGATCTTTTTGATAAGGTAGATCTAAAACCAATGAATCTTTTGAAGAGAGATTATAAGAACTTTATTAGGAAGTTGTAGGAAATCTATTTCCACAATTATTATCGTCTTCAACAATTTAGAACTAGATTCTTTGAATGCACTGAGTGGATTATATTATAACAGATAAAATGTTATGACCTAACTAGGGGAGAAAGAGGAAGTAGGAAGAAGACTAGAAGATTAGGGTTTAGGAGAGGAAGAAGAGAGAGGATACCTGGAATATTCTTGTTTAACCACCAAGGAGGAGGGGTTGGGTATTTATGCTCCCACCCAACCCCTAGGGCCGGCCGGCCCCATTGGGGCTGAACCCAATGTGGTTCAGCCCCCATTCTGCTTTATTGTTGGGTTCGGGCTGAACCGAATGGTTCAGCCCGACTTTCATTCCCGGTCTCCTTCGGTGTTCGCGCGTATTTGAATCCACGGAAACGTAGATCGTCCGGGGGCATAACATTCCCCTCCCCATCAAGAAGCACCTTGTCCTCAAGGTGAAAATCAGGATAGCGCTCCCGGAACTCCAAGAGGTCCACCCACGAATTGTGCGTCGCGGGCATCTGCTTCCATTTGACGAGGATCATTGGCCGGTACTCCGTGCCGTGTTTCTTCCATTTGGTCATGAGAACTTCTTCAGGTAAGGGCCACAATTCGCCGCCGCTGGTAGCCTCAGGTAAGGTAGGAGTGACGGAAACAGTGTTCCCTAGCTTCTTCTTGAGGACGGAGACATGAAAAGTAGGGTGAATGCGTGACCCCTCCGGTAGCGCCAAAGTATAGGCGACGGGTCCTACCCGCCGAATGACTCTGTACGGCCCGTAGTAACGGGGGGCCAGTTTCTGATTGGCCCGACGGGCGACTGAGAGCTGACGATAGGGCTGGAGCTTGAGAAACACCTCATCACCGACCGCAAATTCCCGTTCCGTACGGTTCTTGTCGGCTTGAACCTTCATGCGGTCTTGGGCCGCACGTAAATTGTCGCGGAGAAGAGCCAAGGTCCGATCCCGATCTTGGAGAGCTCGATCGACCGCCGGGAGGGCAGTGCCGGCCGGTTCATAGGAGGACAACGTGGGTGGCGGCCGCCCGTACACCGCCGCGAACGGAGTGAGCCGGCTGGCCGTGTGATAAGAGGTGTTGTAGCAATACTCGGCCCAATGTAGCCACCTGGTCCACGTGCGGGGTTCATCCATGACAAAGCACCGTAAGTATGTCTCGACTCCTCTATTGAGTACCTCCGTCCGCCCGTCGGTTTGGGGGTGATTGGCTGTGCTCATGCGTAGTGTGGTACCCTGAAGCCGAAAAAGCTCCGTCCAAAAATGGCTGACAAAAACAGGGTCCCTATCAGAGATGATGGCCCGAGGAAGCCTGTGGAGTCGAACTATCTCTTTGGCGAAGAGGTCAGCCACTGTTTCGCCTGAATATGGGTGGCTCAAAGCAAGGAAGTGGCCGTACTTGGACAATTTATCGACAACGACGAGAATGACTGACTTGCCCTGTGATTTGGGAAGGCCCTCGATGAAGTCCATGGAGACGGTGTCCCAGATCTGGTGTGGGATTTCTAGCGGAGTAAGAAGGCCCGCTGGGGAGATCGTCTCATACTTTTGCCGCTGGCAGACATCGCATTCCCGCACGAACTGCTGAACGTCCCGCTGCATCCCCTTCCAAAAGACGTTGGCCTTGACCCGCTGTAAGGTCCGATGGATGCCAGCATGACCACCGGTCGGTGAAGCGTGAAACTCCCGAATCATAGTAGTACGCCAAGGGGACGTGGCCGGTAGAACGAGCCGACCCTGGTAGTAGAGTCGCGTGCCCAGTAAGTGATAGCCAGCCGTTGTGCCTCGACCCTGCTGCAGTGCTTCAACAATGTCGCAGAGAACTGGGTCCTGGAGAACCTCTGCCTGTATGTCGTCTAAGGAGGCAATCACCGGCCCCGAGATGTGAGTAAGGGAGCTTTCTGGTATCCGAGATAACGCATCGGCCGCCATATTCTCCTTGCCCTTCTTGTAGACAATCTCATAATCATACCCCAGAAGCTTCGTCAGCCACTTCTGCTGCAGCGGGGATGCCAACCGTTGCTCCAGGAAATGCTTCAGACTCTGGTGGTCTGTACGGACCTGGAAGTGCCGCCCCAGAAGATAGGGCCGCCATAGAGCGACCGCGTGAAGTATGGCGAGCATCTCCTTCTCGTACGTAGAGAGCCCCAAGTTCCTGGGAGCGAGAGCTTTACTGAAATAAGCAAGTGGCCGACCCTCCTGCATGAGGATCGCGCCGATGCCGACGCCAGATGCGTCCGTCTCCACCACAAAATCCTTGGAGAAATCCGGAAGTGCTAGCACGGGGGTGGTGGTCATGGCCCTTTTGAGGCCATTGAATGCTTCCTCGGCCTCCGCATGCCATCAGAAGGAATCCTTCTGCAGCAACTGGGTGAGTGGCCGTGCGATCTTCCCGTAGTCCTTCACGAACCGGCGATAGTAGCCGGTCAGCCCAAGAAAGCCTCGTAAGGCCCGGATCGTCGTGGGTAGCAGCCAAGTCACCATGCTTTCAATCTTCCGCGGGTCGGCCCGGACCCCTTGAGCGGAGACCAAATGTCCCAAGTACTCGACCTCCGCCTGCCCAAAAGAGCATTTGGATCGCTTGACATACAGTTGGTGCTCCCGCAAAATGTGGAACACATGCCGAACGTGCTCCCGATGCTCCTCCCAGCTCCTGCTATAGATCAAAATATCATCAAAGAAAACTAGCACATACCGACGAAGCAGTGGTCGGAAAATCTCGTTCATGACGGCTTGGAAGGTAGATGGGGCGTTGGCCAAACCGAACGGCATCACCAGAAACTCATAATGACCGTCGTGAGTACGAAATGCCGTCTTGTGGATGTCTTCGTCCCGCATGCGTATCTGATGGTAGCCGGATCGAAGATCCAGCTTGGTGAAGAGGCTTGACCCATGCAGTTCGTCCAGCAGCTCCTCGATCATCGGAATGGGAAACTTGTCTTTAATGGTCGAGTGATTCAGTCCCCTGTAATCGACACAAACCTCCAGGAGCCATCCTTCTTCTTGACCAAGATGATCGGAGAAGAGAATGCACTGGTGCTGGGTCGGATGATGCCGGAGGCCATCATCTCACGTACACTGCGTTCTATCTCCGTCTTCTGAATGTGGGGGTACCGGTATGGACGAATATTCGTCGGGTCTGCTCCGGCCTTCAGCTGAATCTGATGATCTCTGAACCGTGCGGGCGGTAAAGAATGTGGTGCCTGGAAGATGTCGTCAAACTGAACCAATATATCCTGCAGTTGCACTGGTTCCGTTGTTGGCCCAAGAGCCTCTATCCCCTACAACAGGGCCATCATACTACCCTCTTCCTCCATCCTTTGCAGGCTCGTGAGTGATATCTCCTTGAGCGGAGACGTCTGTATCCCCTGTAGGCAATGCTCTGTCCCCAGGTGCGAGAACTTCAACGTCGTCTTCTCCCAATCCGTGGTTACCCGCTTGAGCTGGCGGAGCCACTGCACGCCCAACACCATGTCCGACCCCCGAATCGAGAGCAGGTAGACATCCGTCCGGCACACATAGCCCTGTAGTCGCAGCTCCACCCCCTTCAGGACCCCTTCGCACCTCAACTTGCTGCCATCTGCCACCATAACCTGGAAAGAAGCCCCCTTGTCGACTGCATGTCCCGCCTTCTGTGCCGCTGCGGGGGTGATAAAATTATGTGTACTCCCGCTGTCTATCAAAATAGTCACCCGCTCGTGCCCCAACTTCCCAGCAATCTGTAACGTAAGTGGGGCTGAACATCCTTCCATTGCCTGGATGGACACCCCAAACTCCGCCAGGTCCAAACCATCCACCTCATCACAGGTAGGGAGCTCTTCCTCGTCATCCTCCTCCCTCAGCATGAATACTTGCACTTTTTGGCACCGGTGTCCTGGTGTGTACTTTTCGTCGCAATTGAAACATAGCCCCTTGTCCTTCCTGGCCTGCAGCTCAGGCCACGTCAGGCGTGTCACTGTCGGCCGTCCGGCCTGCGGCTGCTCACGCCGCCCCGCTACAGGTGCTGCTGGTGCTGCGGGAGTGCGTGCTCCCCCTCGATTTCGCTGGCGGTTGCACCGCTCATCCTGTATCCTGGCTAGACTGATGGCGTGGCTCAGACTGTACGACATGTAGGCATGGACCTCATCTCTCAGGTGGTCCTTCAACCCCGAAATGAAACAACTGAGGAGGGTCTTTTCCCCCCAATTTACCCGATTTGCCAGCCGCTCGAACTCCGTGCGATATTCCGTCACGGTCCCCTTCTGTCGGAGTTTCTGCAAGGTGGCCTCCACGTCCTCGTATTCCAAGGGGCCGAAACGGGCTGTGAATCCCTCTATAAAGTGCGCCCACGACGCGTACCCATAGCTTCGCACGAACCATTGTGCCCACTGGTATGCGTCGCCCTCCAAGTGAAACGACGCCAACTGCACCCATTGCTCATTGGGGATCTCTTGGTATGTGAAGAACAACTCGGCCTTTTGTACCCATTCCAGCGCGTCACTACCTCGGAATGTCGGAAAATTCATCCTCGTACGTTTTGGTTGCATAACAGCCCGCTGGTTCGCTCCTCCATTCCTGCCATATCCTGGCTCTAGCCCTGCTGGCCTGAGTTGTTCGGCCACTGGATTCGGCCACTGGATTCGGCCTACCATAGTAGTCGTGATAATGTTCCCCTCCGTATCCCCCTCCCATAAGAGGGCCCTCCTCGTCGTCAAAAACGTGTTGGGGAGGATATCCCCGCCATTGTTCGCCTTGCCCCATCCTCGCTGAAGTCCCTAGTGCCGGTGGTCTGGGGAGGATCCCATCTCCCGCGCCATTCGACCCTCCCATGTGCAGCGATGGCCTCCAAATCGGCTCCTGAGGTCCAAAAGGGCGGCCGGCAGCCACCCCGGCGACTCCTCCGCCGGCGGCCACCCCTCCCAGGCCGATCCACCCCCCGGTGACCTGCTGGTGGAGGTTTGGTCCCGATTCGACCCATGGTCTGGCGGCAGGAGCGCCCGCGCCTGGGCTGCGCGGGATCGGCACCGTCGGCCCTGTAGGGCTCGGCTGTGCCGACGGCCCTCCGTGGCCGGCTGTCCAACCTGGTTCCGGGTTGGGGCCGCTGTAGGGCATCATTCCCGGCCCTCCCGTGGTGCCTCCGGCGGAAGACGGTGCCGCGTGCGATGATTCTCCCGATTCCGCCATTTTCTCCCTTAGGGTTTGCGTTAACAGCGCCTTCAACTCATCCAAGCGTCCTTCCATGCGTTCTTCTAGATTTTTCGTGGAGGTTTTAGCTTTTTCTTCGATCCCGGCCACGGAATCCGCCAAGGCGACGTAGTTCTCTTCGATGGTGGCTAAACGCGCCATCTCCGCCTCCGTGCGTGTCACTATTGTCGCAGGAAAGATGCTCTGATACCAAATGTTATGACCTAACTAGGGGAGAAAGAGGAAGTATGAAGAAGACTAGAAGATTAGGGTTTAGGAGAGGAAGAAGAGAGAGGATACTTGAAATATTCTTGCTTAACCACCAAGGAGGAGGGGTTGGGTATTTATGCTCCCACCCAACCCCTAGGGCCGGCCGGCCCCATTGGGGTTGAACCCAATGTGGTTCAGCCCCCATTCTGCTTTATTGTTGGGTTCGGGCTGAACCGGATGGTTCAACCCGGCTTTCATTCCCGGTCTCCTTCGGTCTTCACGCGTATTTGAATCCACGGAAACGTAGATCGTCCGGGGGCATAACATAAAACTTATTGTTGATTCCTCTGAGAGATAAAATTCAATAGATAAGGATTAATTGGTTGAGGAATATAATTCGATGAAGCCTTTGTGGTCCTTCCAAGTAATAAGTCTTTTGATCCAGAAAGGGTGATCATGTCGACTGTTGTTCTTCTTTCAGAACTTCCCGAGGAAGAGAAAGAAGAAGAAAAAGAGAGGGAAAGAGATTTTTGATGGCTTCTTCACAATAGCTTTCTATATTTTTGTCTTTTGTTTTCTGAAAAAGAAAGTATATATATAGCCGTAGATTACTGCAATATTCTCTTGCCATATGTACTTCAATCAGAATGAAAATCTTCCCTAATTAAATCATTAACAGTCATGATAAACCTTAATCTCTGTCTTAATCTGTTCAAACTGTATTCGAAATTGTTATGCATGGAAGTCATCACAAAGATTTTTATGCTTTGACATCTTGTCGACGTAAGCTGATATATATATATATATAGAGAGAAATATAAAATAAGGATATATATCCAAGTATTCCTTTATATTTATACTCTGATTTCTCTTCAGAAAGATCTTGACACAGGAGTATAATAATCAATCTTCATGTGTTGACTACTAGTCAAAACACGAAGAAATCTTCTTGAACATTGAATTAGAAGTAGATGTACATTGAGATAGGGTAAAGAAAATAATATCTCAATGTGATACCTTTGCTCTGACTTCTTGAAGAATAGATCTTGACACGTCACTTCAAGACATCATATGTTGATCTTAAGCTGGCTGCATTAGATTCAGAAAAATTGTTGGATCTAAAGATGAATGAAGTAGCCAAACTGAAAAACATAACTGTTATTCAGATGAGTACTATTACATTCAAGAATGATCAAATCAAAAGTTTGGAAGTCAGACTTCAGAAGGAAAAGGATCTGGTGGCTAAGTTCTCTAAGCCAAAATCAGTTTTACCTTTAATTGATGACTTTATTTCTAAAAAAAGGTAAGACTGGATTGGGCTTTGAGGGAAATGCAAAGACTGCTAATTCCAAAAGAAAAGGCAAAGTCTCTAGTCTTCAAACCCCTCATTTCCTTCAAAAAAGTATGATAGCCAACTAATAGATATGATCATGATATCATACATGGTTCTGGTAAGCCTGAAATTATGAATGACAAGGGTGTAGCTCCAGCACTCAAACAAAGAACTACTGTACCAACAGTGTTAAGAACAGCTGACAACAATGCTGTTAAAACTGTACCTAAAAAAATGTATAATAGATATGAGTGTTGGTGCTGTGGTAAGATAGGGCATTATGTCATGTATTGCTGGCACAACACCAGTGTCAGGAAGAATGCCAGCTTACCTGTGAGGAAGGCTGCTGGTAATAATATAAAGTTTTATTCTAACAAGAACCTATAACCCAATAAAAGTTGGGGTTCTAAGGTAAATTAATTTTATTTACTGCAGGTGGGTCCAAGTTGCTATACCCCTATATGGTACTTGGACAGTGGATGTTGCAGGCACATGACTGGAACAAGAAGAATGTTAAAGGACTATACTCTCATAGAGAATGAACCTAAAGTGATCTTTGGTGGATCAGAAAAAAAGGTCATAAAAAGGTTTGGTAATATTTCTTTTAGTTCTATAACAATCACTCAAGTGGCTTATGTAAAAGGTTTGAAACATAATTTGATAAACATAAGTCAGCTGAGTGATCTTGGGTATGACATTTCATTTATTAAGAATGGATGTCAGATTAAAAGGACAAGTGATCAGAAGGTGATCTTGTCTGGTATAGAAAAGAGAATGTTTATTGTTTAAATTTTGATTATGAAAACATGAATCTCCTGTATGTTTAGTTGCAGATGAGAAATCATCTCAGTGTGTCCAATGACACAAGAGGCTAGCTCATCTGAACTATAAGACTATAGACCAGCTCTATAATTTAGAATTAGTGAGAAATGGTCCTCAATTTAAGTGCATAAAAGAGGGTATATGTTCAGCTTGTCAAAAAGACAAGCAGACCAAATCCTCTTTTCATAATCTTGATACCAAAGACTCTGTGAGGTGTTTGTACCTTTTGCATATGGATCTATTTGGTCCTATGCCAGTTCATAGTATAGGTAGGAAAGTCTATACTTATGTGATAGTAGATGATTATTCTAGATATACATGAGTTTTCTTTTTGAGGCAGAAATCTGAAACCCCTTCTGTCTTTCATAACTTTGTTAAACAAATTCAGAATGAATTTAACAATTCAGTGGTCAAAATCAAAAGTGACCATGAAACTGAATTTCAGTATGAGTGTATGACAAGGTTTTGTGAAGAATTAGAGATTCATCAGGAATTCTCCTCACCTAGAACACCTCAGTAAAATGGTATTGCTGAAAGAAAAAATAGAACTCTCATTGAGCCTGATAGAACTCTACTCAGTGACACTTCACTCACAGAATATTTCTGGGCTGAGGCAGTAAATACTGTTTGTCATGTTTTCAATAGAGCATCTATAACTAAGAACCACAAAAAGACTCTCTATGAGATTATGAAGGGCAGAAAACCAAATATATCCTACTTTAGGATCTTTGCTAGCAGGTGTTATGTGCTTAACACTGACAAGTCTCACCTAACTAGGTTTGCTGTCAAATCCCAAGATGTGATATTTGTTTGATACAGCAATAATAGTAAGACATATAAGGTATACAACTTGACTAAACAAGTTGTAGAAGAATCAGTTCATGTAGTGTTTGATGAATCTGAGCTAATTAACAGTGAGTTGCCTAGCAATTCTTGTAGCTCAACAGGTTTAAAAGAAAAGTTGGACATGCTGACCATTAATGAAGACCAAACTGCAAGGCAGGATGTTGAAAATGATGGTTGCTGTCCAGTGGGAGTACAAGGTACACAAGCTGACATTGAAGACAATGAAGTTCAGCCTGGTGGAGAAATTGAAGAAGTTCAAATTGCTGATAGAATGCCTCTAGCAATAAGGAATCTAAAGGATCATCCAGCACATCAAATTATTGGTGATCCCAGACATGGTGTGCAAACAAGAAGCAAACACATGAACACAGTGCTTTGCTCAAGTTTCCTGTCACAGTTGGAACCAAAAAGATTTGAAGAAGTCATACAAGACTCCAACTGGATTGATGCAATGCAGGAGAAACTGAATCAATTCAGAAGGTGTAAAGTATGGGAGCTGGTTCCAAAACCAAAGGATCATAACATTATTGAGACAAAGTGGATCTATAGGAACAAACTGGATGAAAATGGCATAATAGTGAAGAATAAAGCAAGACTGATTGCCAAAGGTTATAGACAGGAATAAGGCATTGACTTTGATCAGACTTTTGCCCCAGTGACAAGGTTGTAAGCAATAAGGTTATTTCTTGCTTTTGCTGCTTTCCAAGGTTTCAAAGTATACCAAGTGGATGTCAAGTCAGCTTTCTTTAATGGTAATTTGAAAGAAAAAGTCTATGTTCATCAGCGCTCAGGTTTTGTTGATCCAATTTATCCTGATTTTATTTATAGACTTAACAAAGCCTTATATGGTTTGAAACAAGCCCCTAAGGCTTGGTATGAAACATTATCCAGTTTCCTCATTGAAAATAAATTTTCAAGGGAGAAAATAGACAAGACTCTATTCCTTAGAGAGTCAAAGGGCAAGATGATCCTAGTACAAATTTATGTTGATGACATAATCTTTGGATCTACAGAAAATAACTTTTGTAGGAAGTTTGCAAAAATTATGCAAGGGAAGTTTGAGATGAGCAGTATGGGTGAGCTCAAATTCTTTTTGGGACTCCAAGTAAGACAGACTGATGATGGCTTGTTCATATCACAGTGTAAGTTCACCAAGGAGTTAATTATGAAATATGGTATGAAGTCATCCACTAACATGAGAACTCCAATGGGGACAAGTATGCATTTAGGCAATGATGATGCAGGAAAACCTGTAGATGAGTCTTTGTATAGAGGGATAATTAACTCCCTCCTATACTTAACTGCCAGTAGATCAGACATTATGTATGCTACATGTGTTTGTGCTAGGTACCAAGCAAGGCCTAAAGAATCTCATTATACTGCAGTCAAAATAATATTGAGATATCTTAAGAGCACACCTAATCTTGGTCTTTGGTACCCTAAGAATAGAGACTTTCTACTGACTGGTTTTTCAGATGCAGACTTTGCACGTTGCAAAGAAGATAGGAAGAGTACCACTGACACATGTCAATTTCTAGGTGGTAGACTAGTATCATGGAGCAGTAAGAAGCAGACTAGTGTGACAATTTCCACTGTAAAGTCTGAGTATATTGCTGCAGCCAGCTGCTCTGCTCAGCTTCTATGGATTCAACATCAACTTGAAGACTATGGTCTCAAGGTAAGTAGAACTCCACTATTTTGTGATTCTACAAGTGCTATTTCTATTGCTAAAAACTCTGTATCACATAGCAGAACAAAGCATAAAGAAATTAGATTTCATTTCATTAGAGAACATGTTGAAAAAGAAGATATTTGTTTGGAATTTGTCACCACAAATAATCAAATTGCTGACATGTTTACTAAACCCTTAGATGAAACTAAGTTCAATTATTTCAAAATTGAATTAGACATGTTAAACCTGGAGTAACTTAGTAACTCTGGCTAAGTAAGTTAATGTTGACATATAGTAGTTTGTGTCGACACTTAAGGTAAGTTGTGTCGACACAACAAAATAATGCTGAAGATATTGGTGTCGACACTCAGAGGTTAGTGTCGACACATAGAAGTTCTATCATTTAGATAGTTGTGTAGACACATACAGAAGTCTGTGTCAACACACATATATTAGAGTCGACTATTAAGAAGTCTGTGTCGACACCTCACAAACTGTGTCGACACATAGTGTTGTTTGACTCTGTCGAGACATTAGAAGTCTGTGTCGACACAATCTCTACAGTGTCGACACATTAAGTATCTATTATCCCGTCTTTTGGTCTTCTGTGTTGACAAACATATAAATAGGTCACAGAACAATTTTGTCGACTAAGTTCTCAACCTTTTTGAGACCCAAACCTTGAGTCGACAAACCATCATCTCTCTTCTCAAATTTCTCGTCATCAATGACGCCAAAGTTGGAGACCAACATCAACGAAGGCTATGAGTTAGTTCGCAATGCTTTTGAGAGTGCAGAGATTGAGATTCGAGATGTGATAACCCTAATCTAAGAAAATAGTTTAGAATATCTAGTCTCCGAACCTACCAAGATCTGAAAGACAGAAATTCTTGAATTCTATACAAAAGCAACCTTGGATTCAACTGGATTGAAGATTAGGTCATCAATTCAAGACAACAAGGTGAAACTTACTCAAAAGCGTCTGAGGAAAACACTTCAATTGCCCAGGACTCAAGAAGATGATGAAGTTACATCTTCAATGACCAAAGAAGCTCTTCAATGGTGTGGCCTGGATCCCACCACTAAGATTAAATCATCCATGCAAAGGAAAGGAATGAACTCACAAGAAAAGTTTCTCTCAGAGATAATGAGCAAAGTAATTCTCTGCAAACCCGGTGGACATGATAGGATCTCAACCTATATGTTCAGCTTGATGACCAGAATTATTTTCAAAATAAAGACTAACTGGTCTGCAGTGATCTTTGACAAGATCAAGGAAAACCTAAAGAAACCTAATCTAGGTAGGATACTGAGTTTGTATCTGACAATAAATATTTCTGAAGTGCTGAACCATACCACTGGATCTAGAATAAATCACATGAGAAGGATGACTATGTAAATACTATCCAGGTGGGAAAGAGTTCTGACAAAGGATGGTTCAACACCATAGAAACAACCACAACAGAAAAAGAAAAAGACAACACCGAGGAAGCCTGAATCTTCTAGTGATTCAGAAGAATAAGTAATCTTCAGTTCAGATGAAGACCAACAAGAATTTATAAGGAAATCATCTGCTCCTAAGAATTTATATGATAGTCGGATGCAGGGGGAGTATATTCCAGAAAACACCATCCCACTGGATCAAGTTCAGGATGTGCCTCCTCTAGAGGGAGCCAATGAACTTTCCCTACTTCAACAAGTAGTCTTGCCTCCAGAAAGTGCTCCTGAGAAAGAGCAAGCTGCTTTAGAGAGTGAAACAGCCTCTCAAACAATTCTTGAGGTAATAAATGATATTAACCAAACTATACTAGATACTGAGCCAGATTCACTCACTGTGCTTCTAATTAATGTTGAACAGACACCCCATGACAACATCCCTTCACAGGATGTATCTATGGATAATACATCTGCATTAGATGATATTCCATTAAATGTTCAAGATACAGATATTCCTCCAGTTCAACTACAACAAGAATTTACTCTTGAGGAATTATTTCCTGATTTCCAAGAAGTAAAAACTGAGGAAGTTGTGCCAAGAACTGAGGGAGAGGAGCCAGGGACTCAGGGGGAGTTGCCAAGAGTTGATAAGGAGCTGTCCTCAAGTCCAAAGGACACAGTAAATTTAGAAAATTCTTCAGAATCTGATGATGGAGAAGCACAAAGAGCAAAGAAGAGAAAATTGATGGTTTACAAGAAGAAAAGCTCAAATTATAAGAAAGCTTTACAGATAGCCTCACAACCCTCAACACCAACAGTTGATTTCAGTTCATTGTTGGTTGCTATGCAAATTAAAATGGATGAGCAAAGAGCAGCCATGAAAAAATATATGGATGAAAGTCATAAGAATCTTCAGTTCTCTTTGGCTCAAGATATAAAATCAATCAGATTTGAGGTAAACCAGCATCAGAAAGAGATGACTGATTGCTTCCATAAAAGAGGTAATGTTGTAGTTTATCTGACAAAACAGCAACAAGAGGCAAAGACACAGATTGATGATATAGTGATCAAGGATATGTCCTAGAAAATCAACTTAGAATGAATGATAATCTTACTGAATCACATAATGCGATTGCTACTGAATTAAAAAATAATGTAACTGCATTATCTGAGGAAAGGGCCAAAGAAAAGTCAGAGTTTGATAAGAAATTTCAAGAAAATTTAGCCACTTTCCAATCTCCACTTCAAGCCTCTCAGAAGATTAAATCTGCTCAGCTACAAAAGTTTAAAGCCTATTATACAGAGGGAACCAATTATCTGGTTAATCAAATAAGGTTCCAAAAGAATGATATCAGAGATCATATTGAAAGAGAAGTCATAAAGGGGGAGAGGTTGATAGTCAATGCTAGTTCAGAGCATGCTAAATGGATAACAAATGTTGTTAGAGCAACTCTGAGATATCATCCCCAATGTGATGGTGATAATACAGCTGAGTCAGGTATTCAAGCTGCAGGATTTGAAGGGGGTCAGCAGGAGGTAGCTCAAATCATATATCCCCCTTCAACCTTTGAGGAAATTCAACAACTGGTTCACCAGATGTATAGCCCTCCAGAGGCTACTAAGAATGTTATCTTTGAGAAAGTGGATATGTCAGAAGCAACACTGAATAAAGAGCAAGAAGTTCAACTCTCAAAGAAAAGATTTAAAGAGCAGGCTGAACTGAAGCCTGATTTTGAAAGATGGAGTCCAACCTCCAGGAATATAATACTCACTCTCTGACAAGCTGTCAAAGACAAAATGCATGATAAAGGCAAGTGGTATTCTGAAGTTGAGTGAAATAAATATCTGCAAAGACAAGATGTTATTCAGCAGTTCAGAAGGGATCACAAGGCAGGGAGAATACCTGCTACAGCAGTAGAACCCAGTAAATACTTTCCTAAGCCTTTTCACTATTTTGAAAGACAAAGAGTTAAGGCTGAAGAACTTAAGAAGAAGGATCTCAAAGGCAAGAAGCCAACTGAAGATACTGAAGCTCCAGTACAAGCAAGGATCCAGTCTGGAAAAGGCATAGTGATCAAGGAGTCTGATCAGCGTTAGGATAGATTGACTAGATTATAAAACATTGTAATTTTCAGTTTTAAACTCCATATAATCTATTGTCAACAAACTATTGTGAAGTTTTAAACAAAATAATGATTCATGCTTGTTATTGTTGTATCATATTCTGTGATGATATTATTTACTTGTTTTTTTATATGTTTTCCTGTCAGTGAATGTTTTTATACATCATATTGTTAATTTTATTATAAGTGATGTATATCATTGACTAAGGGTTATGACTTCTCCAAATAGGGAGAGATTGTTGAGTACATTGAAAAATGTGTACCAGATTTGGAGAAGCCTCACCTAACTCAATGATATGCATCAAGTTGTATTTGATGTTATGTTGATTTATCATGTGCAGGTTAAGAAAATGGAAAGGAAAATTTTCTAAGTACAAGTGTCGACACTTGGAAATGACTGTGTCGACACCAAGGGCCAGATTGTGTCGACATCCAGAATTTGTGTTGACACACAGAAAATCTGTCAACAACGCTGTGTCGACACTAAGGGCCAGATTGTGTCGACATCCAGAATTTGTGTCGACACACAGAAAATCTGTCGACAACGTTGTGTCGACACTAAGGGCCAGACTTGTGTCGACATTATCAGGAGCTGTATCGACACACAGAGAAGCTGTCGACACATTCCAGAATTCTGTCGACACCAACTTTGTCAAGACAATGAGTGTTTGTGTCGACACACAGAACTTGTGTCGACACATTCCACAGAAGCTGTGTCGACAACAACAAGACTTGTGTCGACACATGGACTATGTGTGTCGACACATGGACTATGTGTGTCGACACATATGAAGAATTCAGTCGACATTCTCTGCTGCTGATTCAAAGTTCAATGAAGATTGAAGTAATACAAGTGAAGACTTGACAGCTGTCATTACTGACATTATTGTCACATCTGTCAGAGGTGTCCAGAAGACTGTTTGAAACGTAACAGCCGGTTACCATGGATGAAGCCTATATATAGATGTGCTCTCTCAACAATCAGAAGAGAACAACAACGACAAGATCAACACTTACAGAACAGAGAGAAGTTAATCAAGCCAATCAATTATAATCTCTGAAGGATTGAGAATCCGGAAGAAGAGAAAGAAACAGTCAACAGATTGTAGAGAGGGAAAAACAAGAAGGAGAGAAGTTCTCATCCAGTGAAGGCAGATTCTGAACCGTCTGCCTGAAGAATTCAGATCAAGTCTGAAGAAGAATTCAGATTAATTTCTGAAGGAAGCTGATTGAAGATCAACTCCAACATCAAGAAGATCAACCCTACAGTGTTCAGATTCAAGAAGCTTTGAAGAAAGCTAAGTCAGGTTGATCCTTAAGAAATCAGTTCTATCAAAAACTGATCAAGAAGTTTTCAACCAATTCTCTCTCCATCTGGTTGAAAATATCAACAACTTTTCTTCAATAATTTTGGAGGATCTGTACTAGATCTGAGTGTAGGAGATTACATCTCTGAGTTGTAAGCCTAAATTATAAAGGCTGAGGTAGGGCTGTGTGCCTGAGGTAGGGGAATCTGTTCCCTGAGTTGTAAGCCTAAATTATAAAGGCTGAGGTAGGGCTGTGTGCCTGAGGTAGGGGAATCTGTTCCCTGAGTTGTAGGCCTGTGATAGAGGCTGAGGTAGGGCTTTCGCCTGAGTTGTAGGTGTGGGGTGTCACTCTGAGTTGTAGGCCTGTGGAAGAGGCTGAGGTAGGGCTTGTGCCTGAGTTGTAGGAGTGTGGATTCACTCTGAGTTGTAGGAACCATTCTTGGTTCTGGGCTGTAAGATCTGCGGATCTGAGAAGAAGGAAGGAAGTTAGGCCGAATCTAGTACACTGCTAGATAGGCGAAAAGGGAAAGTGGATGTACCCATCATTTGAGGAACCACTATAAAACTGGTGTGCAATCTGTGAATGTTGTGTATGTGAATGATGTGCTATACTTTCTGCTGAATACATTGCTGAACTAGATAAAATTATCTGCCTAAGTTAGAAAAAAAATTGAACCTATTCACCCCCCTCTAGGTGTTTAGAACATCTTGAAACCAATTCTTTCAGTATCTGTGTTCCTATTTAATGCGATCATGTCTCGCTCTTCTTTGCAAGACGTATCAATGGTCCGACCTGCCGCCCCCGTCCGCTGGTTCCACTCCGTTGGGGCTCGAGCCACGCTGGACACACTCGTCTCGCCTCCATCGAACGTCGCTTCGACATTCAAGACAATCTCCTCGCCTCGATGTCTGCCTCCTTGCAGGTACTTCTTCGGTGCCGTGATGACTGCACGATTTAGCTCACGCCGCTTCTGGCAGCAAGGACAGTGGCCCGCACCTCCAACGCCGCTTCCGGAGGCAATCGTATCGGCCCGCATCTTCCTGCAGCCGCACCTCCAGCACCGTTTCCGACAGCAGCACCAGACGCTCTGCATCGCTGCTCTCCGCCGTTCTGCAACTGCTCTGCGTCCGTCTTCTGTCTGCCGCCACTCCAGATCCCCGACCAAGACCCTCCACATCATGTCCTCCAGATCCAGGCCGTGACGTCGCCTTTTTTACCATCGGCTCTGCGTCTCAACCTCCACCGAGCGGCTTCTCCATAGCAACGCTCGCAGCCCAAACCTCCGCCTTCACCTCTTGCCCTTGACGCCTTCACTCAGCGGTGTCCGCTTCCCCTTCTCCTCATCAGCGTCGACTCGGGCGTGCCGCTTCATTCTAGAGAAACAACCACTTTTTCCATCCCCTCCCCAATCGATGCAACAGGCTTTGATTCTCCCACCATCAAGCCACGCACTCTCTTCCTTTTCCAGAACCACGCCTTCCCAAATCTCATATTCTCACCTCCTTTTATACCCACTGTTACCCTCACTACAAACAACCTCACCTCACAAATTATTTTTTCTTTATTTTTCTCACAACCTCTCATTTTCTTTTTAACCTCACCTTTCAATAATTTCTCTCGTCACTTCACCTTCCTTCTGCACCCCGGCCACAACTCTTTTGCCCCTCTCATTCTTAAAGACCCCGACAAAAAATTAAACTTCGGTCTTGAGGGTAAGGCCGATTTTCAAGACCAGCATATTGTTACCCTTGCACAATTGTCGGAGGATCCACCCTTGTCGGGACCACCAGAGCGTGCATATGGAAACCACCTTAATTAATTCGTGTAATTAATTGGTATTGATTAATTAATATTAATTTGTCTTATTTTAGTTTTAATGTCATGTGAGCTCCCCCTCCCTATATAAGGAGGTGGTATGAGAGTGTTTGGTTTATCTTTTTATGCATTAGGGTTTTGGGCTCTCATATTTGAGATAGGGATCTTCGGAGGACCCAACCAACCTCCTTGATCTTGGTCGTTGTTTGCTTCGGATTGTATTTGTGTTTTTGTTTAATGCAATCATGTCTCGCTCTTCTTTGCAAGACGTATTATGGAACGTTTGAATTTGGTGTGCATATAGTGCAAGTTGGTGTGCCATTAGCGGCTCCTACTTTTGGGATTAGTCCCACATCACAAAATTTATTTTTGGGTCTCCTTCTTGTGTGTATATATATGGGAGATGTGTTGATGTAAAGTAATAAAGAGAATAATAAGATTGTATTCCTTATTTTCTACTAGTCTCCTTATCAAAAGACTCAACACTGCTTAGTGGATATCGTATCAAGGGGTAGAAGAGGGGATTGGGATTTACCCAAATTTGGAAAAGTTCTATAAAATATTTTGTGACATCTGGATTGCATAGATCTTTATATCTTTGTTTGGTTTATTTATTTACTCTATTATTTCTGCTGCAAACAAACAAACAAACTGATCTATGACATGCACAGATTGTTGAAGAGGATGATAATCGTGGAAACAAATTTTCTACAACTTCCTCATAGAATTCTTAGAATCTCTTTTCAAAATATTCACTGGTTTTAGATCTACCTTATCAAAAGGATCTTGGAGTGGTTTTGAGTCCACCTTATCAACATGTTGGTTTGGGATGCTTTATCAAAATATCTTTTGGTTCATTAAATCTTTTTATCAAAAGATTCATTTTTAATTGGTTCTAAGAGACTTTTTATCAAAAGACACAGCATTGTCTAGTGGATATCCTACCAAGGAATAGAAGATAGGACGCACCCAAATTTGGGAATTCTCTATAAAAATTTGTGTCATCTGGATTTATTAGATCTTTATAGTTTTGTTTGTTTTATTTATTTGTTCTATTATTTCTGCTGCAAACAAACTAACTAACTAATTTATGACATGTTTTGTGAATCATTAAAAGTTAAAGAAATTTTTAAATATTCTATTCACCTTTCTCTAGGGTAATTCTTAGCATCCCATCGTACCTTTCAGAAAAACTTGAAGACGATGATGAAACTCATACTGGCAAGGGAGAAGATGTAACTTTGGGTTTTAGTGATGGCACCGAGGGCAAAGATCGAGTGGTCCTTCTATGGAACCTAAATCCTCGATGCCCTACTCTATCTGCTACTGGGAATGTATAAAAATTGGGGTTAGGTTAAGTGATCCGATGACTTAAATCAGTCAATCGCATTACTTGACTTAATTACTAAAATGTGTCTGAAAAATAAAAACATATACATGAAGAAAATAATAATAATAAGCCTGACACGATTGCAGTCTCTGATCGTCCATCTGATGATCCAAGTCGATTCACAATTACCGTCCTCAATATTTTACAAACGATCTCCATCACATTTCGTATATATGAAAGAGGTAATGTGACCTTGGCTGTGAAGCAAGTATTTCACAATGTTCACGCTTTTAGTCTAGGACTTCAAGAATTTGCTACACAATTTTTTTGAATATTTATGTGCTAGGAATGAAAAAGGTTGAATGACTATTGTGTGCGCTTGTGATCGTTAGCCTTGGAGATTGCATGCATCTTCAACTGATGATGCTGATACAATTGAATATACGCATTATTTGTCCGCATTTCTTTATTTTTCCGTTATCACACTTATGTTATCCACGTGATATGTCACGTGTTGTAGCTCTTATATATATGTATGTTTCTGCTCTTTCTAGGGCATTCGAGATAATATACTTCTTTCCACTTGGTATCAGAGGCCGAGGGTTGGCGATTCCGCCAATTTCTCGATCCTGCACCGTCGCTCTCGCCCAGCCTCACCGTCGCTCCTCCAATCCCGCATCGTCGCGCGCTGGCGTAGCCGATCCCGCACTGTCGCACGCTGGCGGAGCCAATCCCGATCTTGCACCGTTGCTCCTCCGCTCCCGATCCCGCACCGCTCTCTGGCTCCGTAGCCTCCCGCTCCAGCCGCTCCAGTCGCCTCCCGTATCTGCCACTCCAGCCTCTCCAGCCGCCTCCGCGTCTCTCTTCTTCCGATCCAGTCAGCTGTTTTGTCCCCCATGGGGGCTGCCGGAGACACCGTGCTCACATCCTCCGGTGTTCTTTTCGGCATCAAGATCTAAGGGACACCTGTAGGATGTGCTTTCGTTTGATGTGAGATTTGCATTGTCTCCGATGGAGGATCAATCTGACATCTCCTCTAGTCCTCAATCCGGTACTCTTCTCGGTTCTTCTGGCGATCCTCCACAGATTCATGGACACTCTGGCTCGTTGAAGATTACTACTGTTGCTTTGGATGACACAAATTATCTGGAATGGTTCATGGCGGCCCAACATGCTATTTGCAGTCACCAGTTATATGGACTCATTGATGGTACCATCGTTGAGCCACCTCATGTCGATCCCTCATGGAGAAAATGGGATTCGGACAATTCGTTGGTTGTCTCGTGGTTACTACATTCGATGTCCCCTCAGGTGTATCGCAGTTATATGTTGTTGCTGCTTATGATATCTGGACAAGGGCCCAAGATACTTACTCTCAAGCCGGCAGTTCGATGCAAGTGTATGAGCTCACTCGCCGTGTTCTGGAGCTGAAGTAATGAAATATGACTGTTGTCGCCTATTATTCGGAGTTTGAGCGCCTCTATCAGGAGATGGATTTCTTCAACACATTTACTGCGGCTTGCACTGCTGATGCGGTGGCCCTTCAGAAGGATAAAGATCGATTCCGGGTTCATGTCTTCCTTATGGGGCTCAACATGGAGTTTGACGTTGTTCGCTTGCATGTCCTCCAACGTGAGCCACTTCCCTCTCTTCGGGAGGCCTTCGGCATGCTCCTCAGTGATGAGAATTGTCGTCGCACTCTTGGCCCCCCTACTGATCACTCTGCGCTCGCCGGGCTGTCTCGCGGACCACCTCCTATTTGTAGTCATTGTGGGAGGAAGGGCCATACCAAAGACTCTTGCTTTCGTCTACACCCACCCTTGGTGGTCGGGGCTTTGGTTCTCGTGGTCGAGGCGGATATCGTGGTGGTGGTCGTCACTCTGGTGATCGCTCTCAGTCTTCTGCGCACTCTACTGAGGTTCTGGAGGACATATCCCAGGGCCTGTTTGCTGTTGAATTAGAGGTTTTCCGCCATCTATTGCGCACACACACAGACTCTACCCTTGCTGCTTCTCTTGCTGTTGTTGCTACTTCAGGTCTGTCTAGTGATCATGTTGTTCCTCTTCTCTTTTCGAGTGGATTATCAACTCAGGTGCGACAAACCACATGACTGGCTCTGCCTCAGGTTTTACCTCCTATACTTCTCTTTCTGAGCGTGATAAGGTTATTGCTGCTAATGGCTCTCTCTCAGCCATTGCTGGTAAAGGGACCGTCACTTGTTCTCCCGACCTATCACTTTCCTTTGTGTTGCATGTCCTGTCTTTTCCTTGCAATTTGCTTTCCATTAGTCGCTTGACTACCTCTTTAAACTGCTCTGTAACCTTTTACCCTGATGTTTGTGTGTTTCAGGATCTGAATACAAGGCGAACGCTTGGCAGTGGTAGGAACGTTGACGGATTGTACTTGCTGGACCAGACCTCTACCAGTGCTCTTTCATCCACCAGATCTCCGACTCTTCATGACATCTAGCGCTAGCATCAGCGCCTTGGCCACCCTTCTGCTTTATATCTTACTAAATTGTTTCCGTTTTTCATCATTTAATTCGGTCGTTTTCTTGTGACACGTGTGAACAATCGAAGCATGTTCGTCAAAATATTAGACATATGTCTGCTCCTAGTTTATGTCCTTTTGATGTTATTCATTCTGATGTTTGGAGTCCATCTCGAGTGTTATCTTTATCTGGTTATAAATGGTTTGTTACGTTTATTGATTGTTACTCCCGCACTACATGGCTGTATCTGCTTAAAAAAAGGGTGACGTGCTCTCGTGTTTTCAGTCCTTTCATATGATGGTGGCCCAACAATTTTGTGGCACGATTCGTGTGCTTCGTAGTGATAATGGTGGGGACTATGATGACCGGGGGCGTTTGGGGCCTATCTTGTCAATCATGACATCATTCATCAAACCACATGTGTCCGCACTTCCACTCAAAATTGAGTTGCTGAACGGAAAAATAGGCACTTGCTGGAGGTGGCTCGGTGTTTACTTCTTGCTATGCACCTTCCCAAATCCTACTGAGGTGATGTAGTTCTCACGGCCGCGCATCTCATCAACCGTCTTTCGTCGCGTTCCATCTTCTATGATACGCCCCTCTCTCGTCTCGCTAAGAACCACATCGTCCACACCTCTCATATTGATCCTCGTATCTTTGGTTCTGTCTGCTTTGTCCACGTTCATACTCCGCACCGTGATAAACTAGATGCGTGTTCCATTCGATGTGTTTTCGTTTGGTACTCTCCTACCACCAAAGGATATCAGTGTTATCACCCTCCGACTCGTCGCTACTATTGTACCGTTGATGTTACATTCCGTGAGGGGGAGTCGTACTTTGGTCCTCGTCAGAGGGAGACAAGTAGTAGCAGTGACGAGACCATCGACTCTCCTCTTTCGATTGTCAACTCCCCTCTTCCGCTTGTTATCACTCCTCATATTTCCCCTTCCAATGGATCGACTGCTACCCGTGTTTCTTCCCCTTCCGCTCCACCTATATATACATACTCCCGTCGTCCGAAGGTTGTTGAGCAAGTGCAGATTGTTGATGTTCCGCCAGTACCGGTGACTGTTTCTGCTCCAGATTCTGATGATGACCTTCATGTTCCTCTTGCTCGTCTTATAGGTAAAAGGGGTGATACCAAACACCTCATTGTCAACTACATTTGCTATACTCACCTCTCTCAGGCCCACAAAGCATTTATCTCATCTCTTTCATCTATTATGATTCCTAAGACATGACAGGAGGTTGTTCAGATACCTGAGTGGAAACATGCAATGGAGGAGGAACTGCGTGCCTTGAAACAAAATGAATCTTGGCGGCTTACTAGCCTTCCTCCTGGGAAGTGAACGGTCGGGTCCCGATGGGTCTTCACTGTGAAACAGAATCAAGATGGGATGGTGGAGCGGTACAAAGCTTGCTTGGTGGCTCAGGGGTATACCCAGGCTCTAAGGCATTGACTACCAAGAGACCTTTGCTTCTGTTGCTAAGATGAACTCAATTCAAGTGCTTCTCTCCTATGCTGTGAGTTGTGGATGGGAGCTACAACAACTCGATGTCAAGAATGCGTTCTTACATGGTGATCTGGAAGAGGAGTTCTACATGAATATTCCCCTGGGATTTGTTACCGAAGGATCCAATGGGAAGGTCTGTCATCTGCAAAAATCTCTGTACGGCTTGAAACAGTCTCCAAGAGCGTGGTTTGAACGGTTTAACAAGACCATGATTTAGCTAGGATACACCCAAGGTCAAGCTGATCACACTCTCTTTATCAAAAGGAAAGGTGCACAGGTTTCTATTCTTATTGTGTATGTGGATGACATCATAATTACCGGAGATGACTTGAAGGAGATTAGTCACCTGAAAAAACAACTGGGCAAAGAATTTGAAGTCAAAGATCTGGGGAAGCTGAAATACTTCTTGGGAATTGAAGTTATGAGGTCTCGACAGGAGATCTTCATCTCTCAAAGGAAGTATACCCTTGACCTTCTGGAGGAGACTGGGATGCTCGAGTGTTCTCTCATGGACACTCCAATTGAGGCTAATCATAAAATTGATACAGATACTAGTAGGGAGAAAGTGGATGCATCAAAATACCAACGATTGGTTGGGAGGCTCATATATTTGTCTCATACTCGCGTTGATATTATGTACGTTGTCGGCGTCCTAAGTAGATTTATGCACTCTCCTTCTATACGTCATCAGCAAGCTGCCTTTAGAGTGTTGCGATACCTTAAGAAGACACCAGGGCGTGGGATTCTGTTCAAAGCTAATCGATCGTTGGAGGTTGAAGTGTTTACAGATGCTGATTGGGCTGATAGTCAAGATGACAGAAAATCTACCACTGAGTATTGTTCATTTTGGGAGATAATCTTGTATCATGGAAGAGCAAGAAGCAGAATGTTGTAGCACGCTCAAGTGCTGAAGCAGAATATAAGGCTATGACACAAGGAGTTTGTGAGAGATTGTGGTTGAAGATTATTCTTAAAGATATGGGTCTTCAGGTGAACAAACCTGTTACTATCTACTGTGACAACAAGACGGCTATCAGCATTGCGCATAATCCAGTACAACATGACAGAACCAAACATGTGGAAGTTGACAGACATTTCATCAAAGATCACATTGACAGGGGGAATATCTGCACTCCATTTGTGAACTCATTTGACCAGCTTACCAATGTTTTTACCAAGGGACTATGCAGTGACAACTTCAAGGACAACACTAACAAGTTGAGAATGATCAATATATATTCTCAACTTGAGGGGGGGAGTTGAATATACACATTATTTGTCCGCATTTCTTTATTTTTTCGCAATCGCACTTATGTTATCCACATGATGTCACGTGTTGTAGCTCTTATATATGTGTTAGAAAAGCCTACTTTAAGGCCCATCTAGGGGCCCATTCTTCCCTCTTCTCTCTCTCTCTCTTTCTCTCCCTATTTGTATTAGCCCCACATCTTGGATTGAGATTTCTCTCTTTCTTCTTCCTCTATATAAATGTATTCATACTTGTAATTATTGAATTGAAGAAGTATATACAAGATTTGGAGCTTTCTCTACATGGTATCAGAGGGAGGTTTCTGTCACCTGCGGTTTCCCCTTTTCTAACCGCCCAGCCCCCCCCCCCCTCCCGGTCCGCAGTTTTCTCTGCGGCCTCCTTCTCCTACCCGCGTCTATCCGCGGTCTTGTCTCCTGCAGCCTGGAAACCTATCCGCTCCGGTCTCCTGCCCCCTCTCAGTCGGCTTTCCTCTTTATCCGCTTGCCTCTGCGGCCTGCCCCCTCCCAGTCCGCTTCTTTTCTACTTCCTTGTGTTGCTCTTCTCCCGTGGATCCACCCTCCCCTCCCTGCCTTTTATAGTCTTTCCTCCCTCCTAATCCGTGGGGCCACCCTCTTGTCTGTCCGCTGCGGACTCGCCAGCGGCCTGTCGTCAGTCCGCCGATTTGCTCTCCGCTTCTGTCTGTTCGCGGACTGCCTTGCTTGCGGACTGTTCCTGTTCGCTGCGGTCTTGTTCCCGCTCGCCTGCTTCTGTTTTCCCTACTCCGCTTGTCTCTATACTCGCGGATTTCTTTTCTGTTCGCCACTGTGATCTGCCTGACCGTGCGGGTTGACTCTTTCTCACCCGCATCTTGGTCGCGGTCTCCTGCTCCTCTCCTCTTTGTCCGCGCGACTTGCCTCTGTTCGCCGCTGTGATCTGCCTGACCGTGCGGGTTGTCTCTTTCTCACCCACATCTTGGTCGCGGTCTCTCTCCTCTAGCCGCTCGGCTTCCTCCCGCGGTCATTGCTCTTATCCACCGGCCTCTCCTTCTCTTCATGCGGTCTCCTCCTGTCCGCTGCAGACTGATTCCTGTGTTGTGACCGCTGCTGTGTTCACCTAGACCGTGCGGACTCTCTGTTTCCGCATTTTGGTCGCGATCTGCCTCCTCGCTGGTGTGACTGCGCGGTCTGTTCCCTCTCGCTACGGTCTTCTGTGTTTGACCTTGGTACGGTCTGCTTCTATCCGCCCGGTCTCATTACTTATTCGCCAGGGGTGTGCTTCTGCTGCGGTCTTCTTCTAACCGCACCGCCTGTCGTTTGTTGCCGCTGCTTGCTGCGGTCTTCCTGTCTGCTGCGATCTTCTCCTTGCAAAATGATCGGCTGTCCTCCGGGTTCTGTGGTATCTGTTTCCGATGGTGGTACCTCCTGCCTTGCTCACAGCTCATCATGGATTTTGGATTCCGGTGTCTCTCACCACATTACATCACGGAAACCACCGAAATATTTCCCCTCTGTGCATCCCCAGTTCATTACTGTTGCTAGTGGGGACACACTTCCCGTCTCTGGTGCTACAGATATCCACCTCACTCCCTCCATTACTCTTCGCTCTGCCCTTCATGTTCCGGGCTCTCCGTTCAACCTTCTCTCTATTGGCCGTCTCACTGCTGACCTCGATTGTGCTGTTATATTTTCTTCTCACTCATGTGTTGTGCAGGATCGCAAGACGCAAACTATCATTGGAAAATGGCATCTGTCGAATGGTCTCTATATCCTTAACCCGTATCCTTCAACGGTGCTGTCGTCTCGTAGCTCCGTTGACTGGCACCGACGTCTTGGTCATGCTCCTCTCCACATTCTCAAAAAATCTCTCCCTGACGTGTCCTTCCACGAGTTCACATGTGAGTCTTGTATCTATGGGAAACATCATCGCTCTACGTTCCCACTACATCCTTCTCGGCGTCCTGCTCCCTTTGATTTTGTTCACTCTGATATTTGGGGCCCTTACAAAATTACCAGTGTCTTTGGATACCGCTACTTTGTCACATTTGTCGATGACTACTCCCGGGTGACCTGGCTGTACCTCCTTCGTGACCGCTCTGAATTACCCGGTGTATTCCGGACCTTCTTTATTGAAACTCGCAACCAGTTCTCCACAACCATTAAAACCCTCCGCACCGATAATGCCCGCGAATACACCAGTCATACCTTATCTCACCTCTGTGCGGAGTTTGGGGTCATCCATCAGACCTCCTGTGTCTATACCCCCCAACAAAATGGCGTTGCTGAACGCAAGAATCGACACCTGCTCGAGGTCACCCGCTCCCTTATGCTTCAGATGAATGTTCTAAAACAATATTGGAATTTTGCGGTTTCCACCGCTTGCACTCTTATTAACCGTCTTCCCTCATCTATCCTCAATTTTGCGGTTCCCTACAATCTCTTTTTTCCCTCCCACCCTACCTTCTCCATCACCCCACGCGTGTTTGGTTGTGTGTGTTTTGTTCATCATCTTGGTCCGTCCACTGACAAGCTTGCTCCCCGTGCCACTAAATATATGTTTGTGGGCTATTCTCGCACTCAGAAGGGCTACCTTTGTTTTTCTCCCACGGACCGCAAGGTGGTCACTTCTGCTGATGTCACCTTCCTCGAACATCAGCCATACTACTCTCCATCTACTGACTCTCCTCTTCCGCCACCTCTCCCGCGACCTGTTATCCCCGTCCCTTCCACCATCCCACCTCTACCTTCCCCACCCAACCCTCCTAAACCACCTACACCACCAGTTATTCGTGTGTACACTCGACGTCCTCCCTCGTCTACTCCCATACGAGAGCTGCCCCGCTCTAATGATGCTTTGCAACCTGCGGATCCGACAACTGCTTCCACTGCCCACTCGATGACCAACTTTGTCTCTCTTCACCGCCTCTCTCCGGCACTCCGTCAGAGTGCTCTCTCTTTATCCTCTACCTCCACTCCTACTTCTGTACAGGAGGCTCTTCAGCACCCCGGATGGCGGGCGGCCATGGAAGATGAAATGCGGGCTCTCTGGGCCAACCACACTTGAGATCTGGTACCTCTTCCTGCAGGTCAATCCTGTGTTAGCTGCAAGTGGCTCTTTGTTATTAAACATGCGGCAGATGGCACCGTTGAGCGTCTCAAGGCCCGCCTTGTGGCCCGGGGTTTTACTCAGCAACAGGGCCTTGATTATGAGGAAGCGTTCTCCCCGATGGCCAAAATGAACACTGTCCGAGTTCTTCTATCCTTGGCTGTTCACCGTCATTGGCCTCTTTATCAGCTGGATGTTAAGAACGCCTTCCTCAATGGTGATCTTCAGGAGACTGTTTATATGCATCAACCTCCCGGGTTTGAGACCACGGGGGAGTCTCAGGTTTGTCATCTTCGGAAATCCATTTATGGTCTCAAACAATCCCCGCGCGCTTGGTTTGACAAATTCAGCACAGTAGTCCGCAATATTGGCTTCACTAGGAGCTCGGCTGACTTCTCTCTCTTCACTCGACATCGGCCAACCGGAACAGTGATTCTACTTGTCTATGTTGACGATATCCTCATTACTGGCGACGATACTACAGGGATACAACATACCAAGCAACAGTTGAACTCCGCCTTTCAGACCAAAGATCTTGGTAACCTACAGTATTTTCTCGGGCTTGAGGTTGCACGACGGCTTGATGGTCTTGTATTATCCCAAAGGAAGTATTATATGGATCTTCTTCATGATGCTGGCTATTCAGGATGCAAACCTACGGATACTCCAATGGACGCGAATCACAGGCTATCGGCCCATAGCTCTGACTCCGATGAGCTGCTTACGAATCCGGAATACTACAGACGTCTGCTTGGGAAACTGATCTACCTTACAGTTACTCGACCAGACATCTCCTTTGCCGTTGGAGTCGTGAGTCGATTTATGCATGCCCCGAGGACATCTCATCTTCAAGCTGTCGAGCGCATTCTTCGGTATCTGAAGAACGCTCCAGGACAAGGGCTTGTGTACAAGCCATGCACTTCTTTATCCCTTGTCGCTTACTCTGACGCTGACTATGACGGGTCCATTGATGATAGGCGTTCCACAACAGGTTTCTGTACCTACTTCGGTGGACATCTCATAACCTGGCGTAGCAAGAAACAGAATGTGGTTGCTCGCTCTTCTACTGAAGCTGAGTACCGCGCTATGGCTGCTGTTGCTTCCGAGTTGACTTGGCTTGAGAGCCTTCTGAGAGACTAGGGTGTTCGTCTCTCATCGCCAGCGACCCTATTTTGTGACAGTCAAGCGGCAATCCATATTGCCAAGAATCTTGTATTTCACGAACGCATAAAGCATATTGAAGTTGACTGTCACTTCATCCGATAAAAGGTTCAGGCAAAGAAGATAAATTTAGAGCATGTTCCTGCTGCAAGCCAAGTTGCTGACATCCTGACTAAAGCTCTCTCCCGGCCTCTATACTACCAGTTTTTATCCAAGCTTGGTGCCTACGACTTGTACGCTCCAGCTTGCGGGGGAGTGTTAGAAAAGCCTACTTTAAGGCCCATCTAGGGGCCCATTCTTCCCTCTTCTCTCTCTCTCTTTCTCTCCCTATTTGTATTAGTCCCACATCTTGGATTGGGATTTCTCTCTTTCTTCTTCCTCTATATAAATGTATTCATACTTGTAATTATTGAATTGAAGAAGTATATACAAGGTTTGGAGTTTTCTCTACAATATGTATGTTTCTGCTCTTTCTAGGGCATTCGAGATAATATACTTCTTTCCACTGATACATTATGTATTAAAACTCTCCTTGATAGGTACATTATGTATTAAAACCCTCCTTGACGTACATACTTGTATTAGGGCCTATACAAATAAGCATTCAACAATACAATGGATAGCTAGCAAATTGGCTAAATCTCTGCATGTTGATCCCAATACGTCAGCTAATATGATGTGCATAGTTAAACACAAGTTATGCTATAACTGTTCATAAAAAAATTATATAGAGCATGAGTGAAAGCTAGAGAATGGAATGAAGTCACACTGTTGCATATGAGAAGTTATGTTCACATGGTAGGTTATTTTGTAGTAGGAATCTTAGTTGTATTTTTGGATGCATTGTATAAATGGCTTCTCATCTAATGAAGCTCAAAGATTCAAACACATTTATATGCATTGATACTTGTAAGAATGGATTTATAAGTGTTGTAGATCTTTTAGATGGTTGCCATCTAAAAGGGCTTTACGGGGGAAATCTTCTATTAAAATATCTGTAGATGGGAACAATGGCTTGTATCTTGTTTCCTATGGAATTGTGGAGAGAGAATCAAGGTTAGTTGAACATGGTTTTTGAATGCACTTGAGTAGGTGCATTTGATCCGAACAAGAAAATAAAGAATGAGTAGTCATGTCTGATAGACAAAAGGTATGTTTGTTTTCAAATTGGTTCGTACATTAATTTTAGATTATTAACTATTTCATTATTAATTATTTGTTTTTTAATATATGGTTTAACAGAGACTGTTCATGAAAATTTCCCAAGATCCTATCATAGGTATTGTGCATACCATTTGTATAACAATTTCAAGGATAAATACCCCGGAGATCTATTGCATTGGGATTGCTTGCTTGTACTTAATGCATATACTGAGTTTGAGTTTATAAAAGTAATGAATATGATGGAGGAACATAATTTGGGTACAAATGGTTGATGGATATTCCCAAAGAATTATGATCGTTACATAAATTTGATATAAGTTCTAAAAGTGATCGTGTGACTAATAGTATGTCTGAATCCTTTAATTCTTGGATTGGAAAGTTTAGGGAAAAACCTATATTAACATTACTTGATCAAATTCGGGTGAAATAATGACGGCGATTGAAATATGATATAGAGAGTGCATAACTTGGGCTGGAAAAGTAACAAAAAGATTGGGCATGCCATGATTTAACTCTAGATAATGCAAAGTGCATAGTGGTGGTCATAATGAGTTATTGGGTTCAAGACCCACGCCCCTTATTTTTTCTCATATATTTATTTCTATTCAAAATTAAACCTTTAACAAATTTAACTTACATATGATTATAAAGGGTAAAATGGGATTTATTTTTAAATTTATTTTAAAGTAAGTTATTTTTAATTTAAAATAATGTCTCGTATTTTTGAAAACTCCACTAGTTCATTTGTATCTTCTAAATATTAGGGGTATCACGGTTACTTTATCCTTATTATTTTTACTCCATTTCGAAGTAGTTTCAGTGAATTGATCAAACATACTTCATGTATCACTGTTCAGAAATTTCCATATTTGCTCTTTGTTTAAGAATTATGATATTTCCCATGCAGTAACTAAGAGCTGAAATATTTAGGACCCTTATAATGAATTTGAATGAAAATTCATATTGTTCTTTTGAAAATCATCAGGATTTTTGGTGCATGTATTCTTGTAATCTACTTGGCCACACTTTATGCAACATATGTTCCTGACTGGACCTTCACTCTCCATAATACTAATAGCTTGGATAATGGAAAAGTCTTCACTGTAAGCATCATTCTCTCGACCCTCTATGTAATTGAATATCTATTTTCTTCAATTTATATACTTAAAGTTGTCCTTTGAATATAATATGCTAATGGATTTTTTGCTGTGGAAATCACAACGTAACTGTCATGTTGTTTTCTTTCTACTAACTTAAGTTATTATGGATTTTTAGATTGTATGTGGTGTAAGGGGAAGATTGGATCCTCCATGTAACGCAGTAGGATATATTGATAGGCAAGTATTGGGAATCAACCATTTGTACCAACATCCTGCCTGGAAGAGATCAAAGGTGCCTTGCCAAATAACTGATAATAACAAATAAATCTCATCCATTAAAGCCCTTGCTGCACTTGTATGTATAAATTAAAGGCTCTGTTTAGGAGAGCGGTTGTGAACATTGTTATAAAAAACACAGATGGCATTTGGATAGGTGTGGAAATGAACGCTATTTTTCAACAAAAAAAAGTTTTAGGACAAAATGCCACTACAATCATGCAGTTGTGGTGAAGATTTAGCGATCATGAACGCACAAACGGCACCGTGGAATTTAGGTCAAAGAAACTGTCGGGAGAATTGGAAGCATTGGTAAACCGTCGTCATTGTGTTTACTACCACAGTTTCACACTACCACTGCTCAAATGCCATAATTATCACAAACATAGCCTAAGATTGGATCACAAGCTTTGATGGCCATATCATTTTGAAGCAGCGCAGGTATGCACTTATGTGTCACCCCACGAGGGTCCATTTCGGAAGGATGCTCCACCATGGTGTCTGGCCCCATTTGAACCTGAAGGGATACTTAGGTATGTATAATTGGATTGTGTTTTGAGCTTTTAGCACTTTAGCTTCATATCTAAATGGATCTTTTAGCAATTCATTCTTGTGTGAGTATATATCATTTGGATCTATAGTCTGGCATACTAACAATATTTTATTACTGCTAGTGAATGATGAACCATGGGCATCTAAACACTTGTAAAAACTGCATTTGTAGCTAAGTGTGTTCGCGAATCAAATTGATTAAGATAACACTACTACAGAATCTGAATCTCTAATATATTTCAGGTGTTCATTAATATTTGGACTTCTTGTTAAAATGTTGTATTTGAACTTGGTTCCAGAATTGGATTTGTAGCCAGATTCGGCACAATTCAAAATTTTACTTTCTTAATTAATAAATTGTTACTAAAACACTAAATAACAATATAAGTAAAAAATTTAAATATATATTAATATTTTGTGAAAATAGTGTCATTAATATATGGATTCATATTCGACCACTAATCGAATCCAAATTTGTTTTCAGATTCAAATTTGAAAAATTCGAATTCGAATTGAATCTTCTCGAATCGATTTTCAAATTATTCGCAAACTATTTTGATTTGTGAACCACCCTATTTGTAGCCCATGTTGCCTTTGTTATATGCTCTTTTATGAAAGGTAGGTTAAGAATGATCATTTGTGCACACATTCAAATCAAAGAAATGATCCATCTATAAAGTAGAAGGGTAAATATATGACCCCTCAAGGCCCCACATTTATGGGAAGTCTCGTTATCTAGCACACCTTTTTGAAGATCATGACTAAGCCTACTAATGAAAGTTTTGAAACATCCAATAGAACAAAGAAAGAAGACGCATACAGTCATTGGGCGGATGCCCCGACCAACGATGCCAACACATGAGACCATAGAGCTGGTGGAAGTAAGAGCACAGGTGAGAGCACAATCCAAAATGTAGAGGCAATTTCACATCATATCGGAGCCAAGGATCCGCTTCGTACTCATGAGAAGGGTGAAAAATAGCAATACAATTCAAGCTATGTGTAATGCTTCTCATTGAAAGAAGGTTCTTGGGAAAGGCATGAATATGAATAACAGAGGACAAGGTAAGAGTAGGGTTGCAGTAATATTTCCTTTACCTGAGATGACTGTACAAGTTCATCCACAAGACTATCTTCCCCATAAAGAAGAATATAAGAGATGAAGTTATGAAATGCACTTGTCATGTGATCAGTGATCTCTGAATCAATAATCCACTTCGTTAGTGTCTGGTTGGAAAGCTGGGTGCTGGAGGAAGGCAGAGTGGTATGGGCAGATTATGCAGTGGCGTGTCCTCTGATGGTCAAAATCGTCTTTAATAGTTATCAGTTGTACGAAACGGCTCATAGTCTGAAGTTCCTCTCCAGATGAACTGTTTGTGGGAGGGTATGGAGAACCATGACTCCCTCGAAATGTTGTATTAGTAAAGTGAGCTACATGTTGTCAATGGTGGGGGGCTTGTAATTTGTAGTGTGTTGAGTCTTGCAAAACATTCTGGAACAAAGGGTGTTAAGTGTTGCAGGAAGATCAGGAAGAGATGATCCTTTCAAGGAAATGATGTTGGAAGGGGAGGTGTAGTCGTTTTGATGGAAGGAGCCCTGAAGCCACTCGCTGGAAGGAGTCACAGAAGGCATAGCTCAGTGTTGGGATTATCGAAGCAGTGCTCGAGGTGCTGCTCATGCTCAGTGCTAGATGGATCAAAGCAGTGTTGAAGGCGTCGTTCACTCAACGATGGATCGGCTTTGGAACTAGATGTTGAAACCGAGGAAGGATCAGATCAAGGAATATCGATTTACTATTGGAGAATCAAAAGGTGGAATAGTTGTTGATGTCGAGGACTAGCGATGGAAGAGTGCTCGGCACTGAGCTAGCCACTAATGCCAATGAAGGATCAGCCGTCACTCTTCAGGGGGGCGTCATCGAGACCAGCATCGTAGAATGTTGAAGGCGAACAAAGTGCAACTCGGCGATCTAGGATTTCAGATAGGAGGTAGAGAGGAACTTTGTTGTGATACTAAGTGAAAAGAGGAATACATTTAATGTTCACTATCTTGAAGTTCTTTATGAACGGTGTCTACTGTCTCGTTAAATAGATTATCTAATGCGGAACCCTGAACCGTACTGTG
Organism: Platanthera guangdongensis; assembly: GCA_039583875.1. NCBI lineage: Eukaryota > Viridiplantae > Streptophyta > Magnoliopsida > Asparagales > Orchidaceae > Platanthera > Platanthera guangdongensis. The sequence goes on from CM077156.1 coordinate 11,158,955, forward strand.
AACCGAGCTTTGAACCAATTTTCTTCGTAGAGGATAACGTTGATTTATTCATCCAGTTGTTTGTAGGTGTGGTTCTAAACCAGAGACTTTGAAGACTGCATCACTTCTCTAGAATAAAGAAACATTATTGTGTCAACAAACAACTTTGTATACTTAAGCTTGGCATGCCTATGACAAGAATATTTGGGACTAAACACTAAAATGTGAAATATTTATCCATTACATGTGGTACATCATCAAATTCTATTTATTTATTCTCTTAGTCTGTATTAAGGAAATGACAACATCATGTAATTTTCCTTGTGCTTAATTCTATAAGTAGAAATTAGCCTGTACAGGTCCCAAGCCCTGATGAAAAATGGTGAGGGTTGTGTTAGGTGGATAGTCAACGTAAAATTTAGTCTGTATTAAGGAAATGACAACATCATGTAATTTTCCTTGTGCTTAATTCTATAAGTAGAAATTAGCCTGTACCGGTCCCAAGCCCTGATGAAAAATGGTGAGGGTTGTGTTAGGTGGATAGTCAACGTAAAATTTAGTCACTCTTATGAATATAAATCATTTGTAAGTCGTATATCTTTTGACGAGACTCATTGACAACTATCAAGAAAGAAAATAAGATTTGTATATTGTACAACCCCGTATTCGCAGAGTGAGGTCCTCCTGGTAAGTGCAAGACCGACAATTGAGTTTTTTAAGCTTTTAGGGTGGTTTGCACTCTGGATGGCCATTTTAGGCTCAGCCCTCGGAATATACTAGTAGGGGGAGGTAAAATCGGCCTCCCCCCATGGCCCCTTTGTGGGGGGCGGGTGCGACAAGTCGGATAGCACCTGCCCCAGGCCTAGCAAGTGCGTGAGAGGGGCGGGCGAAAGGCCGGCGGCCCCGCTCTCGCCCGGGCAGCCTGCCCGCGGGCGAGAGGCCGGGCGGCCTGGCTCTCGCCCGGGCGGCCTGCCCGCGGGCGAGAGGTCAGCGGCCCGGCTCTCGCCTGGGCGGCCTGCCCGCGCGGCGAGAGGCCGGCGGCCCGGCTCTCTCCCGGGCGGCCTGCCCGCGGGCGAGATGCCGGCGGCCCGGCTCTCTCCCGAGCGGCCTGCCCGCGGGCGAGATGTCGGCGTCCCGGCTCTCGCCCGGGCGGCCTGCCCGCGGGCGAGATGCCGGCGGCCCGGCTCTCGCCCGGGCGGCCTGCTCGCGGGCGAGAGGCCGGCGGCCCGGCTCTCGCCCGGGAGGCCTGCCCGCACGGCGAGAGGCCGGGCGACCAGGCTCTCTCCCGGGCGGCCTGCCCGCGCGGCGAGAGGCCGGGCGGCCTGCCCGCGCGGCAAGGGGCCGGCGGCCTGGCTCTCGCCCAGGCGGCCTCGGGTGTCCGGGGGAGGGAGGTAGAAAGCGTGCTTTTACCGATATGCCCTCGTGGCGGAATTCCCTCTTTACCCCCCGGCGTGGTTGTTTTCTATTGGCCCAAGGCCTATTGGTCATAGGGGCATTTCGGGCATTTTAGCACATGAGGTTGGAAAAACTATAAATAGACCCTTGAGGGTGCCTTGGAGAGCATTCCATTCTTGAGCCACAAAACCCCCCTTGCTCTCTTCCTCCAAGGCACCTAGCTTAGCATTGGCTAGGGAGGGGAAGACGTCAAAGGTCTTCCGGGTGTGAGGTGGGACCTCCGCGCTAGAGCCGAGGGTCTGTTCCTAGTTCTTTGAGCCTTTGATCCGTGACGTTCCCCCGAGTGTAGTAGGTGTGAGGTCACTCCTCTTTTGGGACCCCGAACTCCACAGAGGTCATTTTCGGCTTCAACACTTTTGGTGCGGTGAGCGTGGAGAGTGACCAGCACAGAAGATCTTGGGAGAGTGTCATGACTGGATGTCAGGGAGGTAGTGATGATCTCGGCGAGCTCCCCACCCCGGGACCCTTCGTGGGGAGCCAAGAGTTCATGTCCTCCATCCAAGACATCATGGAGATGCTGCGAAGCATTGCTCCTCAGGGTGGCAGCTCCACCCCAACCCCCCAGGAGCTAGCCCCCCCCCCCCCCCCCACGACGAGTCGACCCCTAGGGGACTAGGCGAGATGACCCCAGTGGGGGGAGAAGGAAATGTGCCAGGGAGAAGGCCAGGGAAGGAGAGGATGGGTGATGGGGTCGAGCGAGACCTCACCGGCCGGGAGTTGTTCTCCAGCCCGGCGAGTGCCACCCTTCCAAGCGAGCAGGTGGCGCGAGTGGAACAGGAGAGATCCCCCCCTCAGGGGGTCACCCTTCAGCGAGCTGATCATATCAGCTCCCGTTCCTGAGGGGTTCCGAGAGCCTGGCATGGTTTACTACACAGGGAAGGATGACCTCGTCCAGCACCTGCAGTGGTTCGAGGATGCTGTCTCCATCAGGCCGATGACGGATGCCTTCAAGTGTCGCCTCTTTGCGATCACATTGAAGGAGAAGGGACCGGTTTCATCAACTCCCTCCAAGATCAATCTATGGGTTCGAGGACCTAAGCCGGAGCTTTCAGCTTCGCTTCTCCACCTCCAAGAAGAGGTAGAGGAGTCCTGAGTCCATCTTCCTGATAAGGCAGGGGGCCGAGGAGTCGCTGACCCGCTACGTTGACAGGTTCCAAGAAGAGATCATGGAGGTCCAGGAGATGCCGGGGTATGCCCTCCAGATGGCATTCACGGTGGGGTTGCGCGAGGGGTTCTTCAGGATGAGCCTGACTCGAAAGGCCCCCCTCTCTTTCGAGGAGTTGATGGAAAGAGCGGCTGAGGAGATAGCCATGGAGGCTGCCAACCCGACATTTGTCAAGAAGTTGGCGAAGCTAACAGAGACGGAGTCGAAGGAGCAAGGTGACACAAGACATCAGGAAGAGAGAAGGAGAGAGGAGCAGAGAGCTCAGGGGTTCTAGGGACAAGAGGGTCCGGAGCCAGGGTGGAGGCAGCAGGGAGGACCTGCCCAAGGTCCCGGAAGAGCTCTCATCTAGGGCGGAGGGAACGTTCATGGGGGTCAAGGGAGGTTCAACTTCCAGAGGCAAGTCCCAAGACATCTCTTACCCCCTCCGCAGCAAGCCTTGGCGATAGGTGGTGGGGGAAGAGATAACAAGAGAGAACACCCAGCTCGTCGAAGGAGGGGAGGAGCGCTACCGTACTGTGACTTCCACCAGGTGGAGGGGCACGCCACGACTACTTGCCCCGAGTTCCTAGAAGTGAGGGAGGCGAGAGGCCATGCCCAGCCGCAGCCGCCGGTGCAGGTTGTGGAGGTTCCACCCAGAGAAGGGGGGAAGATGTGTGTGAGGACCGGGTAGATGTTGGACCCCGATGGGGTATAGCAGTGATCTATGGCGGGGTGGGGATTGAGGCCGCTCGGAAGGCGAGCCTCCATGTCATGTACCGAAGGAGCGTCGCCTCAACCTCCCAGACCCCGCCCCTAGAGGAGAAGATCACCTTCTCGGTGAAAGACATGCCAGATCATGAGGATCCGTTCTGCGATGCGCTGGTCATCCAGACGGTCATCGATGGCTACACCGTCTCCCGAATCTTGGTGGACAACGGGAGCTCCGTCAACGTCGTTTTCAAGAAGGAGTTTGACGAGATGCAGGTGGAGCCAAGGAGGGTGTTGGCCTCAGACGAACCCCTGTTTGGGTTTTCGGGGGAGAGGAAGGAGGTTGAAGGTGGAGTAGGACTCCAAGTAAAATTGGGGGGGACTTCAAGGAACTGCCGGTTCGTCATCGTTGACGCTCCAAGCAGCTATAACGCCATCTTTGGAAGGCCCCTCATCAGCGCCTTCCGATGCGTGCCGTCATCATTCCACCAGTGCCTCAAGTTCAGCTCAGGAGGGATCCAGGTCAGAGTCAAGGGAGATTCCAGGATGGCAAGACAGTGTTATGTCACGGCCGTCAACACCATCTCTTGGTTGGCCAAGGCAGAGGAGATAGAGAAGATCATGGAGAGCCTGAGCAGGATGGATCTGTTGAATGTGCCTCGGGGAGAGAAGTCCCACCACCGAGAGGATCTCCTCATCCAGGCTCCCACTAGCTGGATGGGTCGAATGTGCCTCGGTGGAGTTGAAGCCCCACCCCCCGAGAGGATCTCCTCATCCAGGCTCCCACTAGCTGGATGGGTCGAATGTGCCTCGGGGAGAGAAGTCCCACCACCGAGAGGATCTCTTCATCCAGGCTCCCACTAGCTGGATGGGTCGAATGTGCCTCGGTGGAATTGAAGCCCCACCCCCCGAGAGGATCTCCTCATCCAGGCTCCTACTAGCTGGATGAGTCGAATGTGCCTCGGGGAGAGAAGTCCCACCACCGAGAGGATCTCCTCATCCAGGCTCCCACTAGCTGGATGAGTCGAATGTGTCTCGGTGGAGTTGAAGCCCCACCCCCCGAGAGGATCTCCTCATCCAGGCTCCCACTAGCTGGATGAGTCGAATGTGCCTCGGGGAGAGAAGTCCCACCACCGAGAGGATCTCCTCATCCAGGCTCCCACTAGCTGGATGGGTCGAATGTGGCTCGGTGGAGTTGAAGCCCTACCCCCCGAGTGGATCTCCTCATCCAGGCTCACACTAGCTGGATGTATCGAATGTGCCTCGGGGAGAGAAGTCCCACCACCGAGAGGATCTCCTCATCCAGGCTCCCACTAGCTGGATGGGTCGAATGTGCCTCGGTGGAGTTGAAGTCCCACCACCGAGAGGATCTCCTCATCCAGGCTCCAACTAGCTGATTGGTCGAATGCGCCTCAGTGAAGTTGAAGTCCCACCCCCCGAGAGGATCTCCTCATACAGGTTCTCACTAGCTGGATGGGTCGAATGTGCCTCGGGGAGAGAAGTCTCACCCCCGAGAGGATCTCCTCATCCAGGCTCCCACTAGCTGGATGGGTCGAATGTGCCTCGGGGATATCAAGTTCCCACATCCGAGAGGATCTCCTCAGCCAGGCTCCCACTAGCTTGTTGGGTCGAATGTGCCTCGGGGGGAGTAAATTCCTTTTTGCTCCGAAACGGTCCCGCTGCCCAGGCTCTTGCTAGTCGGGCAGGGCTGGTGGTAGCTCTCGTGGAAGTTAAGTGTTTTTTACCCGGGAGGGGTCTCGTCACCCAGGCTCCCATCAGCTGGCTTGACAGGTTGACCCCTCCAGGAGGCTAAGTGTTTTTTACCCGGGAGGGGTCTCGTCACCCAGGCTCCCATCACCTGGCATGACAGGTTGACCCCTCCGGGAGGGTAAGTGTTCTTTACCCGGAGGGGGTCTCGCCACCCAGGTTCCCATCAGCTGGTTTGACAGGTTGACCCCTTCGGGAGGTTAAGTGTTTTTTACCCGGGAGGGGTCTCTTCACCCAGGCTCCCATCAGCTGGCATGATAGGTTGACCCTTCTGGGAGGGTAAGTGTTATTTACCCCGAGGGGGTCTCGTCACCCAGGCTTCCATCAGCTGGCATGACAGGTTGACCCCTCCGGGAGGGTAAGTGTTCTTTACCCCGAGGGGCTCTCGCCACCCAGGCTCCCATCAGCTGGCTTGGCAGGTTGTCCCCTCCGGGAGGTTAAGTGTTTTTTACTCGGGAGGGGTCTCGTTACCCAGGCTCCCATCAGCTGGCATGACAGGTTGACCCCTCCGGGAGGGTAGGTGTTTTTTATCCTGAGGGGGTCTCGACACCCAGGCTCGTATCAGCTGGCTTGGAAGGTTGACCCCTCCGGAAGGTTAAGTGTTTTTTATCCGGGAGGGGTCTCGTCACCCAGGCTCCCATCAGCTGGCATGACAGGTTGACCCCTCCGGGAGGGTAAGTGTTCTTTACCCCGAGGGTGTCTCGTCACCCAGGCTCTCATCAGCTGACATGACAGGTTGACCCCCCCCCCCCCCGGGAGGGTAAGTGTTCTTTACCCCGAGGGGGTCTCGTCACCCAGGCTCCCATCAGCTGGCATGACCGGTTGACTCCCCAGAGAGGCGTGCAAGAAACCAACACTCAGCGAATACGTTGGGTTGGACGTTTCTTTCCGAGCTTGTGCCAACCTCGAAAAGAGCGGGGATTGTGTACAACCCCGTATTCGCAGAGTGGGGTCCTCCGGGTAAGTGCAGGACCTGCTATTGAGTTTTTTAAGCTTTTAGGGTGGTTTGCACTCTGGATGGTCATTTTAGGCTCAGCCCTCGGAATATACTAGTAGGGGGAGGTAAAATCGGCCTCCCCCCATGGCCCCTTTGTGGGGGGCGGGTGCGACAAGTCGGATAGCACCCGCCCCAGGCCTGGCAAGTGCGTGAGAGGGGTGGGCGAGAGGCCGGCGGCCCGGCTCTCGCCCGGGCGGCCTGCCCGCGGGCGAGAGGCCGGGCGGCCCGGCAGCCCGGCCCTCGCCCGGACGGCCTGCCCGTGCGGCGAGGGGCCGGGCGGCCGGGCTCTCGCCCGGGCGGCCTGCCCGCGCGGCGAGTGGCCGGCGGCCTGGCTCTCGCCCGGGCGGCCTCGGGTGTCCGGGGGAGGGAGGTAGAAAGCGTGCTTTTACCGATATGCCCTCGGGGCGGAATTCCCTCTTTACCCCCCGGCGTGGTTGTTTTCTATTGGCCCAAGGCCTATTGGTCATAGGGGCATTTCGGGCATTTTAGCCAATGAGGTTGGAAAAACTATAAGTAGACCCTTGAGGTTGGAAAAACAAAGGTCTTCCGGGTGTGAATAATCCCGTTGGGTTTTTGGCATTCACACCCGGAAGGCCTTGGCCTATTGGTCATAGGGGCATTTCGGGCATTTTAGCCAATGAGGTTGGAAAAACTATAAGTAGACACTTGAGGGTGCCTTGGAGAGCATTCCATTCTTGAGCCACAAAACCCCCCTTGCTCTCTTCCTCCAAGGCACCTAGCTCAGCATTGGCTAGGGAGGGGAAGACGTCAAAGGTCTTCCGGGTGTGAGGTGGGACCTCCGTGCTAGAGCCGAGTGTCTGTTCCTAGTTCTTTGAGTCTTTGGTCTGTGACGTTCCCCCGAGTGTAGTAGGTGTGAGGTCACCCCTCTTTTGGGACCCCGAACTCCACAGAGATCATTTTTGGCGTCAACACATATACTATTTGTCGATCTTGAGAAGGCTTATGATAGGGTTCCAAAAGAGATCTTTTGGAGAGTTTTAAAAAAGAAAGGTGTAAATGTATCTGTAGAAAAAGGCTTTAACCTTGTATATACTTTCTTAATAATCAATTACAATATATGAATACACGTTTATAAGAGGGAGAAAGAGAGAAGAGAGTCATATACAAGATGTTGGACTAAAGAGGAGAGAAGAAGAGAAACAAATAAATGGGCCTAATTACATGGGCTTTTCCAACACTCCCCCGCAAGCTGGAGCGTACAAGTCGTATGGACCAAGCTTGGAAAAACACTGGTAGAATAGGGTGCTCGGTAGAGCATTTGTGAGGATATCAGCCACTTGTTCAGTACCAGGAACATGTTTCAATTCTATCTTCTTCATTTGGACTTTCTCCCGGATAAAGTGGTAGTCTCCTTCAATATGTTTCGTTCTTTCATGAAAGACTGGATTCTTCACAATATGTATAGCCGCTTGACTATCACAAAACAGGATGGCAGGAGAGGGAAGTTTTACCCCTAGATCGGACAGGAGACTTTTAAGCCAGGTAAGCTCAGAGACAACAGATGTCATTGATCGGTTTTTTGCTTCAGCTGATGATCGAGCAACCATTACTTGTTTCTTACTCTGCCAGGTAACGAGATGTCCTCCAAAATAGGTACAAAAACCACTGGTTGACTGACGATCATCCAAGGAACCGGCATAGTCTGCATCAGAGTACACAACCAATGTTGGAGTAGAGGATGCAGTTTTGTATATCAAACCTTGACCCGGGGTTGTTCTAAGATATCTAAGAATACGTTCAACAACTTGGAGGTGAGATGTTCGCGGACCATGCATAAATCTGCTGACCAACCCAACGGCGAAGGAAATATCTGATCTTGTCACCGTTAAATAATCAATTTTTCAACCAGTCGTCGATAATATTCCGGATTTTGAAGAGGAAGGTCTGTATTAAAAGAATGTGCACACAACTTATGATTCACGTCCATCAGAGTAGTAGTAGGTTTGTATCCCGTGTAACCAGCATCCTGAAGGAGATACAAGCAGTATTTCCTTTGAGAAATGATGAGTCCATCTGGTCGTCTTGCGACCTCAATACCAAGGAAGTAACGAAGATGTCCCGGATCCTTGGTTTGAAAGACTGAACTGAGGTGTTGTTTAACTACTTGGATGCCCTTTGAATCATCTCCGGTGATCAAGATATCATCAACATACACCAACAGAAGAACAGTTCATGTGGCCTGATGACGTGTGAATAGTGAGAAGTCAACTGAACTCCGAGTGAAGCCGACTTGCCGGACGGCCTTACTGAACTTGTCAAACCATGCCCGAGGGGATTGTTTGAGATCATAGATGGATTTATTGAGATGTCAAACTCAGGACTCCCCCGTGGTCTCAAACCCGGGCGGTTGCTGCATGAAAACCGTTTCCTGGAGGTCGTCGTTGAGGAAGGCATTTTTGATGTCCAGTTGGTGTAATGTCCATTGTCGATGCACATCGACCAAGAGAAGAACGCGAACGGTGTTCAGCTTGGCCACATGGGAGAATGTCTCCTCATAATCGAGGTCTTGTTGCTGGGTGAAGCCACGAGCCACCAGACGGGCCTTCAGACGGTCAATCGTGCCATCAGGAGCATGCTTGATCACAAAGACTCATTTGCAGCCAACAGGTGTCTGACCGGTAGGTAATGGTACCAATGTCCAGGTCTGGTTAGCCCAGAGAGCCGTCATCTCTTCTTTCATAGCCGCCCGCCAGGCAGGATGCTGGAGAGCCTCCTGCACAGAGTTAGGTACCGAAATCGAGGATAATGAAGTGGCAAACGTTTGAAGTTGTGGAGAAAGGCGATGTAAGGATGCATAATTCTTCATGGGATGAGCTGTAGATTCTGGTGCTGAATCAGCGAGACGCGGAGCATCAGAGGGCAAGTCAGACTACAGAGGGGCACCGGAGGCAGGATGACGACCAGTAAACCCGAATAACAAGAGGTTTGACAACAGGAGGGGCCTGGGCTGTAGGTCTTGATGGTGGAGTGGTAACGAGAATAACTGGGCGTAAGACAGTTGGTGGTGGAGATGTAGGAGCTGAAGCAATGAAGAAAGGGAGATCCTCCTGAAAGGTAACATCAGCAGACACTGTCACCTTTCGGGTAGCCGGTGAGTAGCAGATGTAGCCTTTTTGTGCCGGCGATTAACCGACAAAAACGTGTTTTGGTAGCCCGGGGGTCCAATCTGTCCAAAGTTGGACCAAGATTGTGAACGTAGCAAGTGCACCTAAAGATGCGGGGTGTGAGAGAGAATGCCGGAGTGGAGGGGAACATGAGGCTGAATGGAGTGACATTGTGGAGGATAGGGGAAGGAAGACGGTTAATCAGGTAGCAAGCCGTCGAAAGAGCAAAGTTCCAATAATTTTTGGGAACGTTCATTTGAAGCATGATGGAGCGGGTCATATCGAGAAGGTGTCGATTCTTCCGCTTTGCGACTCCGTTTTGCTGGGGGGTATAAACACATGAAGTTTGGTGAATAACCCCAAAGTCAGAGCAAAGAGTTGCAAATTCATAGCTAGTGTACTCGCGAGTATTGTCCGGGCGTGGAGTTTTGAGGTTAGTGGAGAATTGTGTTTGGGTTTCAAGAAGGAATGCCCGAAAAACTCGAGGAAGCTCGGAGCGATCACGAAGTAGATATAGTCATGTCATTCACGAATAGTCATCAATAAACGTCAGGAAATAGCGATAACCAGAAATGCTATTAACTTTGTACGGACCCCGAATATCAGAGTGTACCAAAATAAAGGGAGCAATGCTCCGAGTACATTTAGATAAAAAGGATGAACGAGGCTGCTTGCCTAACACACATGATTCACAATGAAAAGATGGTAAAGGTACATCGGGTAGAGCCTTCTGGAGGACAGGTAAAGGGACATGACCAAGACGTCGATGTCAATCGACAGAGGTGACGGAAGAGAGGATGGCGGGAGATTCATCAAGGAGGTAAAGTCCGTTCTGCAGTCGTCTTTTACCAATGATAGTCTGCGTCCTGTGATCCTGTATCAGAAAAGAGGAAGAAGTAATTGTTACAGAGCAGTTCAAATCATTAGTCAAGCGACCAACAGAAAACAAATTGAACGGGGAGCCCGAAATATGAAGTGCCGATCGTAGAGAGAGAAGAAGTGAGAGGGATGTCAGCCGATCCAGAGAAAGGAACAGTGTCCCCATTGGCCACTATGATGCACTTAGGATGAGGAGAATTCAGGTATTTATGTAGCCGCAGGGAGGTGATGTGATGAGTGGCACCTGAGTCCACTATCCAGCGCGGACTAGTGGAGAGACAAGTGATACCTTCTTGGGAGATGGAGGCAGTAAAGTCAATGGAGGCAAGCTGGCGACTGAGCAGACCCTGGAGCTATTGGAGCTGAAAGCGAACCTCTTCAAGGTTAGTACGAGCAGAGGAGTCCATAACAGCAGTAGCCTGTGGACGAGGTGGAAGCCCATGCTTGCGATAGCATGTGGCCTCGAGATGGCCGTCCTTTCCGCAGAATGAACACTTTGGGCGAGCCCGACCTCCCCGTTCGCGACCGCGAGAGCCAGCCCCCCCCCCCCCCCCCCCCCCCCCCCCCCCCCCCGAGTAGGAGGGGGGAAGGCAGCAGGGTAACAAAAGTCTGATGCAGGAGAGCCGGGAACGCAAGTGCAGAATGATCGGGAGGCGGGGAGACCTTGAGCAGCATAGAACACACATATGAGAGTGAGGGGTAGCAACCGAGGAGAGGACCTGGGCCCGAATGCTGTGAAGGTGGGGTGGAACACGAGTCATCATCATGACCACCCCGACAGCTTCTTTCTGAGCGCGTTGTGTAATAAGGTCCAATGTAGTGGGTTATGTTGAATGCATGCCTCAACAAGAGTCTTGACCCGAGCAGCAAATGAGATGAGGTTGGTGGCCCCGCCAACATCAAGAGACTGGAGATCAGTAATAATGTCGTAGAGATGCTGGAGTCTATCTTTCTCGGAGTAGAGAGACTAGAGCTCATCCCACATTGCTTTGGCTGTGTCGTGATACATGGTCATTCGGTAGGGTTCAGTATCATGGGAGTTGAGGAGCCAGGTCTGAACCCGACCATCATTGCGCAACCAATCTTCTGTAGGAGGAGCAGGAGGAGGTTGGGTCAAGTGATGGAGAAAACCCTTGGATTGGAGTACTCGGCGAACAAAATGGACCGACTCCACGAAGTTCTTCTTCCCAGCAAGTGAAATGGTAGTAATGCGCAATTCATCGCGGAGTTCAGGAGCAGAGACCAGGCGGTCTGCAGAGGAAGTCGCGGTCTGGCCAGTTGATTCTGGAGTGGTCGCCATGACGGAGATGAGTAGGAAGCAAGACCGGCGGACAGCACAAGGAACACGACCAGACGAGTCCGGACAGACATGAGGGCAGACCTCCTGCGGCAAGGGAGAGAAATCGCCATGACTTGAACGTGGTGCGGAGAGCTGGAGAAATCTCCCAGTCACGGTGAGAGCACCAACAGCAAGGAGAATGCCACGACCAGAGAGATGCCGCGGGCAGCAAGACAGGGCACGACGACTAAGTAGGAAGCCGCACGGTCAGGGTGAGAACACCAACGGCACAGAGAGATGCCATGACCTAGATGTGGATCGTGCCGAGAAAAGGAGAAGCCGCGAGCTAGAAGAGAAGCAAAACGCAACGAGAAGAAGATCGCGACAAGCAGAGGGCGGCGGGAAGAGAGGCCACTGCGAATAAGGCAGGTCGTGGCGAGAAGAGAGACCGCTGCGAGAAGAGAAGTAAAAATGCAGCGAGCAGAGAGTGCGCGGCGAGCAGAGAGCGGCGGGAAGAGAGTCCGCGACAACAAAGCTAAGTCGCGGCGACTAGAGATAGGTCGCAGAGACTGTAGATAGGTCGCGAGAAGAGGAAATTGAAGGGGGTGGGCCCCACCGATGAGAAATGTTATAAAAGAGGGAGGAGGAGGAGGAAAGGTGGAAGCCACGAGAGAGACGGAGCAGAGGAAGCGGATAGAAAGACCCAGTCCGCGCGGGAACCCGCAGTTACGAAGCCCTGACGACTAGAAAGAAGCAGGACGCAAGAGACAGCGGCAAAAGCGGGAGAGGAGGCCGCGCGGTAAGCCGAATGTAGAGGCGGTTTAAAAAACGAGAGGCTGAACCGTTCCCTCTGATTCCATGTAGAAAAAGGCTTAACCTTGCATATACTTCTCAATAATCAATTACAATGTATGAATACACATTTAAAGGAGGGAGATAGAGTGAAGAGAGTCATATACAAGATGTGGGACTAAAGAGGAGAGAAGAAGAGAAACAAATAAATGAGCCTAATTACTTGGGCTTTTCCAACAGTATCATACATTGACATAATTAAATATATGTATACAGATTCAGTGACAAGGGTGAGGACATCTATAGGATTAACAAAAGAATTCTCTATCATTGTTGACTTACATCAAGGTTCATCTTTAATCCCTTATCTCTTTACCCTTATCTTATATAAGCTCACCGGACATATCCAACACGTAATACCTTGGTGTTTATTGTTTACGGATGATATCGTTTTGGTCGATGAGTTGCGCGAGGGTGTAAACGCGAAACTTGAATCTTGGCGAGATACTTTAGAAAAGAAGGGTTTTAGGTTGAGCAGAGCAAAGATGGAGTATATGGAGCTTAAATTTAGCAGTGCAAGAAGGGTAGATGGCTTTGTTATTAAGTCGGGCAATCGAGATATTTTTTCAGTGAGTGCTTTAAATATCATGAATCGATAGGTCAAAAAGATGGAGATGTTGATAAAGATGTGATACATAGAATCCAAGCAGATTAGTTGAAGTGGAGAGGTGTATCAAGGTTCTTATGTGACGTAAATTACCATTAAAACTTAGAGGCAAGTTTTATCGTATTACAATTAGACCAACGGTGCTCTATGGTTCTTAGTGTTGGGCATTGAATTGTGTACACGAGCAAAAAATGGGATTCGCTTAGGTGGATGCATGACACACGCGAATGGATAAAATTAAGAATGAATGTATCAGGGGTAAGACAAGAGTGATACTAATTGTAAAGAAGATGCGAGAAGCTCAGCTATGATGGTTTGGACACGTACAAAGGAGACCATTAGAGGCACTTGATAGGTGTTGTGAGAGTTTAGTCACTATGCATGTTAAACGGGGGAGGGATAGACCGATAAAGATTTGGAATGAAACTAGAAGGAAAGACACTGTGCTTGGGCATTAGTGAGATTATGACTAAAGATAGGTCACAATGGCGATAAAGGATCCATATAGCTAACCTCACTATAGCGGGATAAAGGCTTGAGTGTTGTTGTTTAGTTCTATAAGTAGCTTGAATGTTCATACCTATTTTAATACACCCTTGTTTTTCTTAAAAGGTGCTTCTACTTTTACCTGTTTTGAGTATAACTTTTAATGTTGATATTTTGGCAGCTCTATTTCTTCTATTCTAAGCGCCATCATTGGAGTACACTATGGGCATGTGCTTATGCATATGAAGGTGTGTTTCAATATAAAACTTTTAATTGTTTCCGTAAGTTTTAAGCGGGTTGCAGACGCTTGAAGATCGTCCATCCACTCGACATTGTTGAGCAGTTTTCTTTTTTGTAAAATTGGCTCGAAATCGTTGAGTATCTGATGTAGGGTAGGCTATGGAGTGCATCTCTTAGACTCTATATGCAACACAATAATTGGTTCATGCGACGGATTATTAGAGCAATGGAAAAATAACAACGCCACAAGCAAATAACTACAACAAGAATTTATTTTAATATTGGGCGAATTTCTTAGTTGGCTTTCCTCCGCTCGGAGGGCCAAAAGCGAAGCGTGCGGCGAAGGGATCCACCTGCAGGTTAATAATCAATCGATACAAAATGCCACAAACAAGTTCCAATCAAATATGAGATCTTCCAATAATAATATCAAGAAAATAGTACAACACAATCACAAAATAACTCAAGACTAGGGGCTGATTTCGGGCAATGGAAGTGGAAGGTGCGGGTGGCGTAGATCGGGTGCCGGGTGGTGGAGCCGGAGGTGGAGATGATGGGAAGGGGCTGTTTTGGTGGTGGGAGAAGGGATCGAGACGGAAAACGGGCTGATCCGGATGAATACACGCGGATCCGAACTCGGGTGGGCGGATCCAGTAATAGATGGCCGGATCCGGTTTGGGGAGAGTGGATCGGGCGACGGGAGGGTAGATCGGGGCGCTTTAACCCGGATCGTTGGGAGTAATGGTAGAGGGGGGTTACCGGGCGGTGGATCCACGGATTTGGGATGGAGGAAGGGCGTTGGCGGGCTGGTAGGAGGCGTAAAGGGGGCGGGTGGCTGGATCCAGGCGGCGGACAAGTGGGGGGGGGGGGGGGGCTGGCGGCCTGGATGGGGAGGAGACGGGGTGGGTTTCGGGCGGCCGGACCTGGGCGGAAACAGGGAGGGGGCTGGCGGCCTGGATGGGGGGAAGGCGGGGGTTTCAGGCGGCCGAAAACTGGGCGGAAACAGGGAGGGGGCTGGCGGCCTGGATGGGGGAGGAGGAAGTGAGGGAGAGGAAGAGGAAGACTTACCCCAAGGCGTCGGCACCAAGGGTCCACGGCGTCGGCACCGCGGAAGACCACCGGAAGTAGGGAAGAAACTCTCCAACTTCAGCAATGATAACCCTAACCAGCCACTAGTCCTATTTATAAGAAAACAAGCATGAGGGCATCCCATCCAACGGCTATGATTGGCGGTGGTTCGCCCTTAAATAACTAAGCACGTGTCCAAAAAAATGCATAAATATATAATTCTGATTCGCGGCGACGTGCCGGGCGCAACCGCGGGGTCGGATCGGCGATCCGATCACGTCTTCCGACGGGAATAAATGAACGTGGGTCCCCCCCATCATGTGCACGATCCGATGGATTCCCATCAACCCCCCCCCCCCCCCCCCCCCCGACTGAAAGGCATTCATCTCCGAGGAATGGAGACGATCGTACTGGAGTCGAAGTCCGGGGGCAAGTCGATCAAGCTCTGCCGGTAGTATCCAAGCGTCGTCAGCGTCTGTACGACCCGCCAATGAACCAAGTAGCGAAGGCGCGACCCCGTCCGTGGTGGGAACAATCTGGTGGGATCTGATCCCCGTGATGCTCTCGTCTCTCATGGTGGGATCCGGTGCGAGTGGTGATGCCGGCGGTGGTACCAATGGCGACGAACTCCCAGGGGAAAGGGTGTCAGTAGTGGGCGGGCTGTGGTGGCCAACTGGTGTGGGTGGGCGGTGGGGAAGGAAGGCAAGGGGAAGAAGGTGGCGCACCTCCACTGCTCGGTCCCCATAGTCATGAGGCTCGTAATAGGGTGTCAGATCCTCGATATTAAAAACTGGATGAATCCCCATGGTTGCCGGGATATCTAGTCTGTAGGCGTTTGCCCCAATCCGACTAATAACTGAGAAAGGACCCATTCGCCTGGCGCTTAGCTTCTTGGTAGACCCCGAAGGGAGTCTCTCCGGGCGGACTCGTACCATCACCCGTTCGCCAATATTAAAAATACGCTCTCGTCTTCGCTGATATGCGTGGGTTTTATAATTTTCATTGCTCATATTAATACGTCGGCGAACCGACTCATGCAACTCATGCAGATGCTGTGCAAAGGACTCGGCAGACTCACTAGGACGAGACTCTAACGGGCTCGGAATAAGGTCAAGGGGTTTCCTGGGGTCGTAACCTGACACTATATGAAATGGACTCAACCCAGTAGTCCTATTGACGGAGCTATTATATGCAAACTCGGCGACCGGCAGGTCTAAGTCCCAACTACTCACTCGCTCTCCCCACTAGACATCTCAACAAGTTCCCTAAACTCCTATTTACTACCTCCGTCTGGTCGTCCGTCTGTGGGTGGTAGGCAGTCGAGAACTTAAGGGTGGTGCCAGTCTTGAGCCACAGGGTCTTCCAGAAGTAGCTCATAAATCTCACGTCACGGTCCGATACGATGGTCTTTGGAAGGCCGTGTAATCGGAAAACGTCCCTCATGAAAATGGATGCAACGTGGGTCGCGTCCGCCGTCTTGCGGCATGCAATGAAATGAGCCATCTTCGAAAAGCGATCAACCACCACGAAGATGGAATCGTGCTTCCGAAGAGTGCGGGGAAGTCCCAGAACGAAGTCCATGCTAAGGTCCTCCCAGGCCGACGTGGGACCGGTAACGGAGTATATAGGCCCGTGTTCTGCTTCGTACCCTTGGCCGTCTGGCAGGTACGGCAGTGCGGACGACTCTAGTCACATCCTTCCTAAGCGTGGGCCAGTAGAGACGGTCCCCACAATGTCTATAGACTTGTCGCGCCCAAAATGTCCGGCGGCTCCACCCGCATGCAACTCCCAAATCAGAAAATCACGATACGATGTTCGGGGAATGCATAGGCGGGATCCATGGTATAGATATCCCTCGAAGATCTGATATCCCTCAACAGGGTTTGGGGGATCTCGGGATATGGCGGTGTAAATCTCACCAAAATCAGGGCACGTCGGATACTCTAAGATCATGCGCTCAAGCCCGTCGACGCGGGCGGTCATCGTCTGAAGCAAAGAGACACGACGACTCAACGCATCGGCCGGCTTGTTCTCAACACCCGCGCGGTGCTTGAGAACGTAATGAAAATCCTGCAGATACTCAACCCACTTCGCATGTCGGTGGCCCAGCTTGCGTTGCGAATCGAGGTAACGGAGGGCCTGTGGTCGGAATACAACACGAACTCCCGGGGAAGGAGATAGTGTCGCCAGTAGCGCAGAGACTGGACAATAGCATAAAATTCTCGATCGTAGTTCGAATACTTTTGCTTTGCGTCATTCAGCTTCTCACTAAAGTAGAAACTGGGTGCCCTCTTGGCTCAATACGCCACCTATACCGATATCGGACGCGTCGCAGGCGACCTCAAAGGCGCGACTGAAATCTGGTAACCTCAGGACGGGAGCTGTCGTCAATCTCTCCTTAATCTCCTCGAAGGCTCTGGTGGCTGCGGGGGTCCACTGAAACTCTCCCTTCTTGAGACAGCTCGTGAAGGGGGTCATGATCGTGCTGAACCCCTGGACAAACCTCCTATAGAAGGTGGCAAGCCCGTGAAAGCTACGAGCCTCGTGGATATTCCTAGGTACACTGGCCAATCTCGAATAGATTTGACCTTCTCAGGGTCCACAGAGACTCCAGTGGAGGAAATAATAAAGCCTAGGAAGTGGACGGACTCGGACAGAAAGGCGCACTTCTTCAGGTTCACATACAGCTTCTCTTGACGGAGGGTGCCGAAGAGAAGTCTCAAATGATCGAGGTGAGCGGCCTGAGTCTGGCTGTAGACTAATATGTCATCAAAGTACAGCACCAGGAACTTGCCCATGTAGGGCCGCAACACCTGCGTCCTAACTCGCATGAATGTGCTCGGGGCGTTGGATAGCCCGAATGGCATGACTAGCCACTCATACAGACCGTCCTTGGTCTTAATGCGGTCTCCACTCGTCCCCCTCACGAACTCGTATCTGATGGTACCCCGCTGCGGAGGTCGATCTTGGAGAAGATCTGGGCACCGGACATAGTATCCAGTAAGTCATCGAGTCGTGGATGGGGAAGCGATACTTGACCGTGATCTTATTGATGGCGCGGCTGTCGATGCACATACGCCAACTACCGTCCTTCTTAGGGTAAGAAGGGCGGGGACTGCACAAGGACTCATGCTTTCGCGAATGAACTGCTTCCGAAGAAGCTCGTCAACCTGCCGTTTGAGCTCAGCGTGCTCATCCGGGTGCATACGGTAGTGAGGCAGGTTCGGGAGGGAAGCTCCCGGGACTAAATCAATGGCATGCTGAATGTCCCGAGGGGGAGACAGCTCATCGGGGAGCTCGTCTGGCATAATGTCCGCAAACTCGCCTAACAGGGGACGCACCGCGAGTGGGAAATCGACTGGAGCGTCCTCAGTAACCTGGGTAGCGGCGACTACATAAATAACGTCGGACTCGGCACTATCTCGCAGAAACCACCTCGCCTCAGAATATGCAGTGGTCGCGAGGCGCTCGTGCTCGGAGATGACTCTACACACCCTTGGGTCGATCTCGGGGCTGGGTGGGCGTCAACGTGATCTTCCGCCCCTTATCATAAAAGACACACGTGTTCGAGCGACCGAAGCACGTGACATCACAATCAAAAAGCAGGGGCGGCCAAGCAACACGTGAGCGACGTCCATGAGAATAACATCGCACCAGACCTTGTCCTGAAAGGACGCAATGGTGATCGGGACAAAACAACGCTGGGTGACCTGAATCGCCGTCTTGTCAACCCAGACGACACGGTACGGATGGGGGTGATGCTCTGCCTTCACCTGCATACGGTCAAGCGCCTTCTGGGCTACAATATTCACGTAACTCCCACCATCAATGACTAGCTTGCAGGGACCGCCTGCACTAGGGAAGTACGTGTAAAAGATGGTCGTGCGTCGCCAGTCCTCGTCCACACGTGGGGTGTGTAGGAGGCGCCGAATCACTCCCACCTCTAATGATCGCTCGGCGTCACTCTCCCAACCTTCCTCGACTGCAGCCCTAACCTCCTCTGGGGCCTCCTCTTCACCCTCTAAACCCTGTTCCTCCTCTTCCTCAAGTAACAAGTTCCGCGTGGGGCACTGCGCCGCCACGGGGCCCCTGCCAGAGCATCTAAAACATACAATGCCCCCAGATCGCTGGCCATCAGTGGCTACGGCTTTACCCTTCGCATCCGCGGGGGTGCGCGAGGGTGCGGCCGTGGTGGTCTGGGGTGGAGCGGGTTTCCTAAAGGTCGAGGAATCAGTCCGAGAGGTGAACTGCCTCGTACTAGACGAACGAAGGTACTGCTCATACTCGAGGGAGAGCTGGAATATCTGATCAACAGTCTCCAAGCGGTGGGGAATCAACTCTCTCCGAAATCGGAACGAAGGCCCGCCTTGAAACGGGCGGCAGTGGCAATAGGTTCCTTTGAAATATCACTCCTGACGACCAGCTCATCGAAGCGAGTCATGTACTCAGCGACAGTAAGTGTCCCCTGTCGTAAGTTCTGTAGTTGCTCAAATAGCTGATCTCGATATGACGCGGGGAGGTACTTCACCTTCAGTCTCTCCTTCAGCTCGTCCCATCTGGCGATGGGGTATACCATCCCGCCTAAGAGCTCTCTCGACACTAATCCAGAACACCTTAGCTTGCCCGATCAACTTCATTTTTGCAAAGCGACGCAACGCTCGTCACTCATGTCGTACCACTCGAAGTAGTGGTCCATGTCCAAGAGCCAATCGCTGAAGGCTTTCGGATCTAGGCGACCATCGAACGAAGGGGCATCGAGTCGGATGCGACGAGTGATGTCAAAGCCGCGTCGCCTCTCCGCGGTTTGGATAATCATCAGGATCATCGTCACGGTCATTAATCGTGTCGAGCGGCGGGTCCGCGCTCACGTCTACCCGGCGGATAATACACGTCACGACG